>JAZKJV010010706.1:0-231047 GCA_037367405.1 Ottelia alismoides | reverse complement strand
TCAGCCTTCTGCCTTAAGAAGTAATCGCAGAAAACTTACATATTTAAGTTATCCCGAGTGCTCTGCAGACGGCCGCCTCATTCTGTTACATCAACTAATCACGCCCATTTTGAATGGGTCATTTATGGAGATTTATGAAACGTCTAAAGTTTAGTACAAAACGACTCGTACTTAGGCCGCTAGAAAATCGCGATTATGAAGCCTGGTTCGATGCGTATGTTAACATGCTACCCAAACAGAGCAAATGGGATCGGGGCCCGCTAAAACCCGAAGTCTGCACGAAAAGGTGGTTTCAGAAAGTTAAAAAGGAACATGAGGAACTTGCAAATAACGATGACTACTATCGCTACTATGTGTTCGAGAAAAAGTCGGGCGCTATCGTAGGGCAGATCGACTTTGATATCTTTGCGCGAAGCACTCACCAATTTGCGAACTTTGGTTATCAGATCTATAACCGACACTGGCGACGGGGTTATGGCAAAGAGGCCTCTATTGCTGGCTTAAAGATTGGTTTCAAGCATTTGTGTCTCAATCGGCTCGAGGCTGCAATCAACCTCGACAACAAAGCCTCTGTTAAGCTTGCAAGGGCTATCGGTATGCGGCGCGAAGGCGTTAAGAAACGATACTGGTTTGAACATGGCAAGTGGACCGACCACCTTATTTACGTAGCCAATCCCGAAGACATTGGCCTCAAAGCCCGAAAGCCGCAGCTCACCAAGAGGTGAGCTGCGTTTTGGCTATGCCTACTTCTGCGCAAAGTAGGTCAGCCAAAAGTTGTCTAGCATCGCGCACGAACAGTTATTGGCGTACCGCCGGAAACTGCAGCTGATCTTGCGAGGTATAAGAGACTTCGATCTCATGTCCCGTGGGATCATGTATATACCATGACTTTGAGAATGGGTACTCGATCTGGCCACCGTAATGTAATTTGAGTTGGTGGTCCCTTATTGTTCGACTCCACCTTTCCAGGTCGGATACTCGAATACCAAAGTGGTAAATTTGATGAACCGATCTGTCTTCAAACTTATCGGCCGCAGTTCTTCCGGGATGCTCAGTCATGCAAATCATCGAATCATTAAACGCAACGATACCCCAGCGAATCACCAGGATAGGTAGCTACACTGGCTACCATCCATTCTTCTCTTCACCCTCTCCTCTTGAGCTGGTTGCCACTTGAACTTAGAAGGGAATACCCCGCTCCTCGAGGATGGAGTTATTGGATTGGGGAATCATTGGGGTTGTCATACTGGAGAAGTCAGTCTCTTTGTCATTCTAGTTGGGGAGGAGCCACCATCACTAACACTGTACGAGTCAGATTCATAGTCGTAAGAGTTTGCATATGAGTTGAAGTATATCTGACCTGGCTATTGAGGAGACTTGGACAGAGTTTTGGGATTCTCGAGGACTGTTGGATTTCAAATTCGGTTCCCATTAAGGTTCCGCCCGCACTAAAATTCCAAAGGTCCGACTTAAGCTCCAAACTTTGATTTTGTGAAGACAAGTTTGATAATCAAATAAAATCCAAGTTCTTCTTTTTCTTTTCTTTCTTTTTCTTTTTACACTTATTACATAAGTGTTTGCTAGGGACTAGCAAAGGTAAAGTATAGGGGGATGATGAATCCACATTTCATCATCTTTATTCTATCATTTTGGCACCAAAAACCCTAGCAAATGCCTGTAAATAGCCTTAAATACAGCATCTTAGCATTCATGCATGTGCATCTCATTAGTGTGTAAAATACTGTAATTAAAGCCAAAATTATAGAATAAATAAAAGAAAAGAAAAAGAATAAAATATTGTAAATATTTTATGACCCAAAACCCCGAGACCTAGGCATCTTGATGAATAGGTCGATCAAGAATAAAGTAGGGGGAGATAAGGGTCAAATACCTATATTATTCTATTCATTCTTTATTCATTTTGGGACCTATTTTTGGTTCAACTTTTTATACACCAAATAAAGAAACTTTGTACATGAAAGTTGTAGATAATTTAATAAAGAAAAATACAAAATTTATTTCACTCAAAAATAATACACAGATAAAAGTTATGGTCTGAATAAAAATCCAGAATCCCAACTTCCCAGACCCGTATCTCACAAATGGCAACTCCAAATGCATCAAACTCACCTTTAATTGTAAATAGAATAAAATAATCTTTTTAAAGGCGATGGTTTCGCATTTGGCGGAGCTACGGTTTGAAAGTTAAGTTTTGGACCCTCCTTGTATAGTTGTACTGATTAAAATATTCAATTTATTATTTATTTATTATTCTTGTATTTTTATATTTTTATAATTATGTAAATATTACTTATAATAATTATGTACATTAAAAACTGGAATAAAAACATAAATAAAACTTAAAATAAAATACTTACATATTTGATACATAGGTATACAACCTATACCCATACCTATACAATACATATTTATATTTTATTTAATGTAACAAAAATACATCATAAAAATAAAATAAAAATATATTTATGTGTATAAAAGTATTTTATAATTTTATAAAATCATAACCAAAAATAAATAAATTAAAAACACAAAATAAAAATAAAATACTTAAATATATAGACATTATACCTATAAAGGGCTATAAAAGGTAACTTGTAAAAATAAGCCTCATAAAAATAATTAAAAATCACCATAAATTTATTTAGAAAATAAGAAACATTTTTCATTTTATAACCTAAAATTAATAAAATATTTTTTTCTATTTTTAATCGATTTTACAAATCATTTCCAGTGGGTTTTTCCTGGTTCGTCCACTTGGACCAACCAGGAGGCGCCACCAGTTGACCCCGGTCAACTGGTTGTCTTCCCCACAAACCCCCTGTCAGTGGCTTGGTTTTTGAGCCATTTTCTTGGCTTTTTCCCCGCCAATCCTTTCACCATTTCGCCTCGCACCCTTCTGCAATCTTCTTCCCCTACCAACCACCTTGCCCGCCTTGCGATTACCTTGGAGATTGCATCACTGAGACGCTCCAGAATCGTTGATCTTCGAGCCCCTGCCGCTCGAGGTCAAACCAAATAAAGAGAACCCCCGACCTTCAGTTTGAATTTCGATTCCCTTTGGTCCACCCCTCGCGCCTATCTCGTGCTCCAGAGCTTCCTGGAGGTGACAGCTCCGACGAGAGCTCTTCAGCCAAGGCTTCAGAGGTCGGAGGCGTCTCCCACACCTCCCGCAACTCCGGCGGTCGAGGTTCGACATTTCCTCTGGTTTCGGCCATTGAGGGCCTTCCCCCATTTATTTCTTTCATGCAGTTAGTTCCTGTTAGTCTTAGGATGAAAAGCCCCTAAAAAATTTAGAGTTCCATCGCTTATCTCGCTCGATTCATTCACTTGGCCGGAGCGCACCTCCGGCCGTTCATCGCCACCTCGTATCACGCATCCCCACGCCCATCCAGAGGTCCAGGCAGTTTGCCCTGGACCTCTTGGCTCTTTTTGCAGGTCAACGCACGCTCAAGCGTGCCTGGAGACGAGTTTTGAAGCTCGCCGGAGCTTTCAAAGCCCCCGTAGCTCCGCCAGCCACCCGCGAGCACCACGGCCATCGTCGTGGGTTTTTGACGACTCCAGGAGGAAGAGGAAGACCTCAGGACGCTCCACGTCCATTTTGAAGCCGTACCAACGCCGGAGGATGAAGATCTGGGACGGAGGTTCACCTTCGCCGGTGTTCTTCCCTGTTCTTGCTCATCATCTCCCAGCCGTCGAATCTTGGAGCGCCTCCAGGTTGAACAGCGCCCATTGGATTGAGCATCATTTCCACCGTCAGATCGTCCTCAAGCGATCTAATCTCCGCCATCCAAGCGAAGCGTCATCAACCGTCAGATCAACACCACGTGTTTAAGTGAAGACTCGCAGCCATTGGATCGCGTGCCGAGGGTATTTTGCACCTTAACCCCTGCGCAATTTGTATTTACTTTTTAGTACCAAAACTTTTGTCTGTAGCATAAACTTTGTGTATTATTTGCATGTAAGCCCTGCATATTTATTTTATTTGCACTTAGGTCCTGTGCCACGTCACCTCACGTGCCTGTGCGCGTGAGGGGGTGGGCTTTTTGCAAGGACCCCCCTAGAGTTTATTTATTTCAGTTTAGTCCCAAAATTTTGTAACGTAGTGTAAAAGATTGGGAGATTTTGCATAGTAGCCCCGGAGATTTTTGGATATTGCGTTTAGGTCCCTGCCAGGCGCGTGTATAGCACGTGCTTGTCTTGGACATTTTGTACTGAGACCCCTCCGGGTTTTGTAATTTGTTTTTAGTCCAGTAAATGCAAGTTTTAGTTCAAAACTTTGTGGAAATTTTGCACGTAGCCCCTGGATGTTCGTTTATTTGCATATATACCCTTGCCAGGCCTGTTTAATGTTTGTATGCTTGTTTTAATTAATTAGATCATCATTTTACTTAGAAAAATTCCACAAAAATTCATAGAAGCTCCTGGGTACTTGTACTTCCATGCCATATTTTTAGTTTTTGATTTTATTTTATTTTTGTATTTATTAAAAATCAAAAACATGCTTTTTGCCTACTGTCTAGCTTAGAAAATACCAAAAAAATAATAAAAGACCTCGAAAAATTCCAAAAAAGTTCCCTAGTGTGAATTTTGACCTATTTTAGTGTTAATCCAAAAATCCCTAAAAATCTCAAAAGAAAAGCCCTAAAAATTAGAAAATACATAAAAACTTCAAAAAAATTATAAAATCAAAGAAATCTCAGAAAAATACAAACTCAATTCCTGTTTGTTCTATATTTTATTATCTTTATTTGAAAAATAGTGTGGAAAAATTTTGTGGCAATTTGCTATTTTTAATTCCAATTTTACCCTCAGCCAGTAACTTGTTCACTGTTTTGCTTCATTTTGTTATCTAAAAATACCAAAAACACCTTGAAAAATACCCAAAAATCACAAAAACAGTAAAAAAACATAAAAATACCAAAAAGAATTTATTTCTGAAATTTTGGATATTTTTGCACATTTTTATAAATATTTTATCTTCTCTTTTATTCCATTGTTTTTGTATTCTGATATTGAAAAAGAAAAAAATATAAAATATAAAATTATAAAAATCGGAAAATTAAAAATCAAAATACAAAATTAAAAATTAAATTAAAAAAATTAAAAATTAAAAACCCACAAAAATCATTTGCTTGCATAGTGTAGACAATACTCACATTCACTCACACACATTTATTTGAATTACCCTGTTTGCTCCATGTGTTCGAACTCTCTGCATACTTGCTTGCTATACATTTTGTGCAGAGTTAAAAATAAATTTTAACTCCACATTTATATCTTATTTAGTGATCTGTAGTGTGGGTTAATTGTTGATTTTAGTCCGGGATTCATTGCGAGTCGTCACAACGACGGTCGTCTCCGCCTTGTGTGAGATACCATTTTTGACTCCGTGAATTTCGGCTAAATCACTCACCCATTCATGTTCTTTGCCTTCATTTCATTGCCAAGATTTGAAGCTCGAGAAGAACATCCCCTTTTAATTACAGGAACTTCCATGAGAAGAAAATGAATGGAGCGCCTCTGCCATCTCCCTCGACCGTAAAAACGGCCACGCTCATGCATGGACTCACACAGTTGTTGCACCTTTTCCTCATCCGCAACATAAAGATGTTGTCCTCCTTCGTGGCCGCCAACACCTCCATCTGCACGGCTACACTCTGCCCTCCTGCAGCCTGAGATCACACTCGGTCGTGCCACCATCGTGCGAGGAGCGTGCCCCTCCATCACCGCAAGCAGCTCCGCACACAACCACTGCAGCACCGCTGCGCCCCCCCCCCCCCCCCCCCCGCATGGCCCCTAGGAGGCCGTCACCCTCGTGCCTTCCTCCCCCGCACGTGGTTGTCGCACCCGTCGCCCCGTCGCCCCTTTAGCGCCATTCACCGCCCACGTACGCATCGCACCTCTGCTTGCCCTAGATGTGAGTTCCAAGATTGGAAACCATGTTCTCTCCATGAATAATAAGAAAGAGGGATGGAATTTCTTTTTGGATAAATTACAACATATCCCCTAAAGGTATAAGTTATTAAATAAATGGCGCTAGGCATAACTTTATTTCGTTGAAGTTGTATTTCAATATTGCAAAGAGAGACATGTGTTGGAGCATTATTTTGAACCTTCAATTTTTATTATTTTATTATATAAAAATATTTTACTATGCAACAACTAATTCTCTCACATTATTTTTGGTTTATAAATTTGTGACTTTGCGTTGATTTACTAAAATTCAGAGATTGAAATTCATTAAAATTTACCCATTTGTACTTTGGAAATATTTTATCGAGTCACTGATTGCTCCAAAAAATTTCAAAAATTTAAGGATTGTGCATTTGTTGTGCTTTTACTTGTGTCCGAATTTCAATGAAATTAGAGGTGATTTGTTCTTAAAATAATTATTTAAGTCAATTTTGTAATTGATTTTTAATTAGGTCCACAAATATTATTTTTCTACAAACTCAAGCCTCCTGGGTTGCACATGAATTTACCTATCTGACATAATTTTGGTTTTACATGATTTTGAATTGTGAATTCATTAGGAGTTAATTTCTCTGATTCACTCTATTTGAGTAAAAAAATCATAAAAAATAAAAAATTTCCAAAAAAAATTAGGGCAAGCTTATTTCATCATATTTGAGTCTTTGTCTAAGTTTCATAATTTTTGCATAAATTTTCATGAAAAATTGCATAAAACCTTAAGAAGAGTTCATTTTTCATTATTTCATTTAAATATAAAAAATCCACTAAAATATGTTCATGCATATCATTGAACTATGTTCACAGGAGAAATATCATTTGCCTAATTTTATTTGATTTTAATTTAAAACTTAATTAGACTATGTTCCTTATTATCCTAAAAAATCAAGTTCATTCGAATTTGCATTTGCATTCTTATTGCATAAAAATACAAAAAAATCATATTTGAAAATTGTGCATTAATTGATCTAATTTGATCCCGAAGTTGTTCCTTTACCTCCTTGAGTCGACCCTGGGGCTTGTCCAGGTTAAAGTTACGTAAAATCATAATTATTTAATTGATCGAATTATTTATTTGTACAGTTATTTTTATTGATCCTGATTGCCCAATTACAACAAATAGAAACAATTAATTAGAGCAATTTATGGTTCGTCAACGAGAGAGATCATCAGAGGTGGCATTCCAGAACGGAGCCATCTCCATCCGACCATTGAGGGTTTTGGGTCCTGCAGTGGTTAGAATATAATAGGTGAAGCATATCCAAGTGCATTGTGCGTGAGATGAGTGAATTGGGGGAGGGGGGACATGAAATGGAGAAAATGAGGGCTCTATCATGAATCCTTCTCTATTACTCGAGAAGAAGGTGGATCGAAGTGAAACAAGGTATGGAACAAGAGATGGAGTGAGCGATTCCTCTCGCATGAACGATGAGTTCACGGTTGAGGTCGAGGTCATATCGAAAATGGGTGGAAATGCATCTACATAACATGGAAATTCGAAGAAAAACAAAAGAAAACAAAACCTAATTACTTAGAAATCGAAGAACGACGCTCGAGTGAAGGATGGGCCATTGCTAGATGATCAGGGAGACCTCTGGCTCTTCACTTGATGAGGACAACTCACCTCGAAGCTCATACAACCAAGGAAATGGTCGTGACATGGCCCTCCGGCCATGAGTCGCATCGGAAGGGGTTCCAATATTTTCATTCTAACATTCTTCCCCTCTACAAGCTTCCAAGCAAATAGTCGTCTGCGGACTTATGGCTAGCTTAGCGGGTTGGGGTTCCAGGTGAGGTGTCGAAGGTGAGACCCAGCGTAGTCGTCGAGTTCACTCTTGTTCATCGGAAGTCTCAGGTTGAAGAGAGGTCAGTGGCGAAGCTGCTGTGTAACTGGGTCGGCATTCTCAAAGGGGCAAACGCGATAAATAAATAGGCTAGTGCGAACTTCGCTGATACGAGCTAAGCTTTGAGTTTTGACAGAGGAAAAGCCGAGGGGAAGTACGTGCATTTCGAGAGGATGAGCCTCTCTGATGAATCCATGATTCATTAACTTTTCTGTCGCATTTTGTCTTAAAACCCTTAACAAATACATGTAAATACTCACTAATTCTCATATTTTAACAAAACCCCATTCATGTGTAAATATTCACTTTTAACCACTAAATTCATGTAAATAAATAAAGAACCAGAAAAAGAAAAATAAAGACATATGGAATATATGTATATATATGTAATATGACTTAAACTATAAATATAACTGTAAGATATATTTATAGCCTAACCCCCGAGACCAAGTCAGTATGGATTGGTCGACAAACCAAAAAAATAGGGGGGAGATAAGGAAGGAAAACCCAATAAACATAATCTATCTCATGTATATACATTCTTCACTATTTATAAATAAATACAAAACTTCAAAGAATTTTAATTATTTCATCTTAACTTATTCTTCACCAAATCTTTCTCCTAATTATTCATAAAAATGTAAATAAAAATATAAAAATAAGTTAAAAATATTACCCTGTAAATATGCCAAGAAATCCAGCTTACAAATTGTCAAAATCTCAACTTCCGAACATCATAACTTCCTCATACGAACTCCAATTTCACTCTACTAACCTTTAAAGTTCATAAAATAATATTATCTAATTAATAAAGGTGGTTTCACTGAATTCGGAGTCCGTTTGCAAAAAGTCGGTTTTGGGACCAAAAGACAAAGGGGTTTCTGGGCTATTTATTTTATGTAACACACCTTATTTATTATTTTCTTAATTTTATAATTTCTAAATTATTTCATGATCCTCTAGTTTCACCATAAATTATTTCATAATTTTTGGAGACTATTTATTATTTTTATAAAATCAAATACCCTAAAATATAGGTATATTTGACCTATAGAGACACTTCCTCTATTTATTAAAATATGTAGATTAAGTCACAAAAATCCATAAAAATTCGTACAAGTCTTATTTAATGACCTAATAATTAAGAAAATATAAATTAATTTTTACTTAATTATTTATTAAATTAAAAATACAAAACCTATTTATTAATACATAGTTATTAATAAAATATTTATATTTGAAATAATATTTATTTATTAAAAGTAATTATACTATAATTTAGAAAATAAAATTATTTAACTTTCTTGTATTTATACCTAATTGAAATAATGTATATATCTATTTTATAACTAATTTATAAGTATTTATAAGTCTGGGCGAACCAGGTGCTGACACGTGTCAGCACCTGGAGCCTTCTTCTTCAAGAATCTGTTGCGCCCAGCTGCTCAACCACCCACCTTTCCCTATTTTTCACGCGCGCTTCGCGAACATTCTGACCGATCTAACCCTTGGATCCCTACTCCTAACAACCCTCTACCTCGCCAACCCTCCGATTCTACTTGGAGCCCAAGCATCGTCCCTATAAAAGGCTCCCAAGTTCGCCATTAATCAACAACTTCTTCCAGCACAAAGCTTCCCAGCTACAGTGCACCGACTACCCACCTTCCCAGCCTTGTTCCAACCAACTCGAGCGGTGACAGCGCCAAGGGAGGAGCTCGCGAGGGAGAGGGTACATCGGAGAAGAGTTCCAAGGCGGAGCTTCGCCTTGCATCGCCGCCAAGCGCCGCGTACAGCTCCGGCGAGGTCGACCGTCAAGCACCATTTTTCCAGGTAATACACTTGGAAACCTCAGACCAATTCATCCACTTTGTGATTTTCTTTCTCGATAGTAGAGCCACGATTAGTGTGGCTAATCACGCATTTAGTTAGCCTAACTACCATTCTTTCACGCAACATAAAAACATCCTCTCGATTCGATTCACATTCATCTCAAATCGATCACAAAACGTCATCTTCTTCGCATCTGGATTACTTGGCTGGACGTTTATGCATTTTCTTCAAAGTTTGATGCTTAATCTATTAATCTTGTTAGCCGATTCGATTCGAATCGAGCATAGAACTTGATTGTTTGCAGGATTGTCTTCATCGCGTGCCATTCTTTTGGATCTGGAAGGGCCTCAACGTCATCAAAATCAAGCTTGAAGATCGGGCTCCAGAACAGTCATCCAGCTACCCGTGCCGAACCACCATCTTCCTCGAGCTACTGCCGCCGCTCGGAGCGCCGCCACCGCCATATCCACCGCGGGCGAGCTCGAGGGGTGGAGGAGCCACCCCTCTGGCCCCGCCGGAGTGACCGAATCGACGTCAGCCGGCCGCGATAATTCGGAGAAGAAGGCGTCACCGCGAAGAACTCCAACTGACCAAGAACAGTGGGCGTACAGTTTGGCGACACGTGGCAGCGTGTGAACCTTCGGATCGTGCCTGAAGCATCTAATCCTGGCCGTTCAAGCCGAACCGGTGTGAATTTTACAACATAAACCCAGCTAAGTTCCAGAACTTCATCCCGCCTCCAGAGTTTTGTGGAATTACATTTAGGTCCCTCCGAAGGGACCTAAGTGTAAGAATTTGTTTACTTTTCTTCCAGAACAGTCCCTGAGGACCTTTTTGAGAACATTTTAATTAGAGTTTTCTTACGCTTATGCCCCTGGGCTGTAGGGGTTGTATCTTGTTCGTTTGACCTCAGATTCCGACGATTCTTGGAGGGTAGTTACACAACTACCCAGCTACATAGTATAAAGTTTTCGCGGCTTTTCGAAGAGTTTTCGACATGTTTTGATTTTCTCGAAAACCGCCTCGTTTTGTTTTGATTTCTTGTGTAGTTCGAGTACGAGGCTCGAACCTCGTTCATCTGTACTACCTAGTATCACCTATATTCTATCCATCTATTATATAATAAATAAATCTTTTGAAAAATATCCCTTTTTGAAAATTAAATAAAAATTTGAAAAGAATAAAATCAAATAAAAATTACAAAAATAAAAACCACTAAAAAAAGGGCATTCTGACTTAGAGAAGAATTAAAATAAAATCACGAGAAGAAAAATTAGGGAATATATTCTGCCTCCTTGAGTTCGACCCAGGAACACTTGCCTGGTTAAATAATTAGTGAACGGTTTTCCGACAGAAAACCGTAAATTTTGTTTGATAAGTTTTCTTCTTGTTTCGCGGTTTTTCTGCTACAACCGACAATCTAAGAAGTGAAAGCCGCGAAACAAGCTTTTCAAAATGGCGCCGTTGCCGGGGATCGAACCCGGGTCACCCACGTGACAGGCGGGAATACTTACCACTATACTATAAAAGTATATATTGTATATATACTTTCGGTCATAACTCGTACTTTATGTATTTTCTATACCTATAAAATCCATAAAAAGTGGGTGTGGGTTAATTTAAAATACACTCTCTTATTTATAAAATCCTGGTAAATAAGTAAAAAATGCTTAAAACTTGTAATTAAAACTTGTATTTAAATTTTGTACTTAAAATATGTATAATACTTATTTAAAATCCTATTTATTAAAATTTGTATAAAAGCCATTCAACCCTTGTAAAATACTCTGTAGATAAAATTTGTAAAATACATTAGACACTTAACTTAAATAAAATTTATCTTGTAAAAATTGTGAATAAAATCTTGTTTATAAAAATCATAAAAATCCATAAAAAAATACAAAGTCCTAAAATTTGTAAAAATTACAAAATCCTTAAAATTCATAAAAAATGAGTAAAATCCAGAAAACAGACTTCACAAAAACATGGTTGCATTTGCATTCGTATTTTTTCAGAATAAGTTTGATTTCCGGAACTAAGGACTGAGTCTAGTCTGAAGGATGGAGCTTGATTACGGCCTTTAACTCTCATTGTAAGGAGCCTGATTAGGAACTGGAATTTAGACTCTTCAGGTCTGGTGACTTAAATCTTTGGGTTCCGTAAGACCATATTCGGGAAATCAAGTCATCTGAGCTTAAGTAGACCACTTGGAGTCATCCGTACAACTCTTCACCAGTGAACCAACTTTGAACACATGCACTCTGCACTTAGCACAACTCGCATGGAGTTCCGAAGGACAGTACACTTTGGTAGTGCATTCCTATCCTTATCTTTGCGGCATTGACGTCTAAAGATAGAGGGAGAGATTGGGGTTGCGATAGTTGCTTCGGATGAGGGAAGGATCTGCTGAAGCAATTTTTCTAAGACCTCAAAAAATGGACGTATTAAAAAGATTCTATAACCGTCGAGGCACAAAAGATGAATGCAGTGCAAGCAAACTACAAAGTCAAGTCAAAGCAGAAGCCACCAAATAAGACCAAACTGGTCAAAGCTTCCACCAAATATGCCTGCACATCTTAGTGGAGACTCAGCTACACCAGTCGGGCTTCACAAGGAGATGCGTCTACACTGGTCGCACTCCACTTCTTTTCTCATTCTTCTAACTTCTCCCTATATTCGATTGTGGACATAGCAGAACTGAACTCAGAAGGGAATACCTCCCTCCCCGAGGAAAGAGTAGCGGGATGAGGAAGCCATAGGAGTGTATAGCCGGGATTGACGGTTTCTTCGGTTCTCTAAGCAGGAAGAGCTAAATCAATTCACACACTGTACAAGTTGACTTCAAGGATGAAAGAGTTTGCGATATGAATAAGTGAGTCTGAACTAGCCTATGAAGTGATCTCAAGTAAGGATTATGGAACTTGAAGACTATTGAGGATGAAATCCTAATCCTAGTTAAGGTTCCGACAAAATGCTTGTTTCAGGCCCGATCGAGCTCTGTCCTTTGTCTGTTCTCATGAATTGGTTTAGGAAAACAAATTCATTCTAACTTTCTTTCTTTTTCACTTACTTTTTCAAAATAAGTGTTTGCTAAGGGACTAGCAAAGTTTAAGTATAGGGGGTTGATGAATCCATGATTCATTAACTTTTCTGTCGCATTTTGCCTTAAAACCCTTAACAAATACATGTAAATACTCACTAATTCTCATATTTTAACAAAACCCCATTCATGTGTAAATATTCACTTTTAACCACTAAATTCATGTAAATAAATAAAAGAACCAGAAAAAGAAAATTAAAGACATATGGAATATATGTATATATATGTAATATGACTTAAACTATAAATATAACTGTAAGATATATTTATAGCCTAACCCCCGAGACCAAGTCAGTATGGATTGGTCGACAAACCAAAAAAATAGGGGGAGATAAGGAAGGAAAACCCAATAAAAATAATCTATCTCATGTATATACATTCTTCACTATTTATAAATAAATACAAAACTTCAAAGAATTTTAATTATTTCATCTTAACTTATTCTTCACCAAATCTTTCTCCTAATTATTCATAAAAATGTAAATAAAAATATAAAAATAAGTTAAAAATATTACCCTGTAAATATGCCAAGAAATCCAGCTTACAAATTGTCAAAATCTCAACTTCCGAACATCATAACTTCCTCATACGAACTCCAATTTCACTCTACTCACCTTTAAAGTTCATAAAATAATATTATCTAATTAATAAAGGTGGTTTCACTGAATTCGGAGTCCGTTTGCAAAAAGTCAGTTTTGGGACCAAAAGACAAAGGGGTTTCTGGGCTATTTATTTTATGTAACACACCTTATTTATTATTTTCTTAATTTTATAATTTCTAAATTATTTCATGATCCTCTAGTTTCACCATAAATTATTTCATAATTTTTGGAGACTATTTATTATTTTTATAAAATCAAATACCCTAAAATATAGGTATATTTGACCTATAGAGACAATTCCTCTATTTATTAAACTATGTAGATTAAGTCATAAAAATCCATAAAAATTCGTACAAGTCTTATTTAATGACCTAATAATTAAGAAAATATAAAATTAATTTTTACTTAATTATTTATTAAATTAAAAATACAAAACCCATTTATTAATACATAGTTATTAATAAAATATTTATATTTGAAATAATATTTATTTATTAAAAGTAATTATACTATAATTTAGAAAATAAAATTATTTAACTTTCTTGTATTTATACCTAATTGAAATAATGTATATATCTATTTTATAACTAATTTATAAGTATTTATAAGTCTGGGCGAACCAGGTGCTGACACGTGTCAGCACCTGGAGCCTTCTTCTTCAAGAATCTGTTGCGCCCAGCTGCTCAACCACCCACCTTTCCCTATTTTTCCCGTGCGCTTCGCGGACATTCTGACCGATCTAAACCCTTGGATCCCTACTCCTAACAACCCTCTACCTCGCCAACCCTCCGATTCTACTTGGAGCCCAAGCATCGTCCCTATAAAAGGCTCCCAAGTTCGCCATTAATCAACAACTTCTTCCAGCACAAAGCTTCCCAGCTACAGTGCACCGACTACCCACCTTCCCAGCCTTGTTCCAACCAACTCGAGCGGTGACAGCGCCAAGGGAGGAGCTCGCGAGGGAGAGGGTACATCGGAGAAGAGTTCCAAGGCGGAGCTTCGCCTTGCATCGCCGCCAAGCGCCGCGTACAGCTCCGGCGAGGTCGACCGTCGAGCACCATTTTTCCAGGTAATACACTTGGAAACCTCAGACCAATTCATCCACTTTGTGATTTTCTTTCTCGATAGTAGAGCCACGATTAGTGTGGCTAATCACGCATTTAGTTAGCCTAACTACCATTCTTTCACGCAACATAAAAACATCCTCTCGATTCGATTCACATTCATCTCAAATCGATCACAAAACGTCATCTTCTTCGCATCTGGATTACTTGGCTGGACGTTTATGCATTTTCTTCAAAGTTTGATGCTTAATCTATTAATCTTGTTAGCCGATTCGATTCGAATCGAGCATAGAACTTGATTGTTTGCAAGATTGTCTTCATCGCGTGCCATTCTTTTGGATCTGGAAGGGCCTCAACGTCATCAAAATCAAGCTTGAAGATCGGGCTCCAGAACAGTCATCCAGCTACCCGTGCCGAACCACCATCTTCCTCGAGCTACTGCCGCCGCTCGGAGCGCCGCCACCGCCATATCCACCGCGGGCGAGCTCGAGGGGTGGAGGAGCCACCCCTCTGGCCCCGCCGGAGTGACCGAATCGACGTCAGCCGGCCGCGATAATTCGGAGAAGAAGGCGTCACCGCGAAGAACTCCAACTGACCAAGAACAGTGGGCGTACAGTTTAGCGACACGTGGCAGCGTGTGAACCTTCGGATCGCGCCTGAAGCATCTAATCCTGGCCGTTCAAGCCGAACCGGTGTGAATTTTACAACATAAACCCAGCTAAGTTCCAGAACTTCATCCCGCCTCCAGAGTTTTGTGGAATTACATTTAGGTCCCTCCGAAGGGACCTAAGTGTAAGAATTTGTTTACTTTTCTTCCAGAACAGTCCCTGAGGACCTTTTTGAGAACATTTTAATTAGAGTTTTCTTACGCTTATGCCCCTGGGCTGTAGGGGCTGTATCTTGTTCGTTTGACCTCGGATTCCGACGATTCTTGGAGGGTAGTTACACAACTACCCCAGCTACATAGTATAAAGTTTTCGCGGCTTTTCGAAGAGTTTTCGACGTGTTTTGATTTTCTCGAAAACCGCCTCATTTTGTTTTGATTTCTTGTGTAGTTCGAGTACGAGGCTCGAACCTCGTTCATCTGTACTACCTAGTATCACCTATATTCTATCCATCTATTATATAATAAATAAATCTTTGAAAAATATCCCTTTTTGAAAATTAAATAAAAATTTGAAAAGAATAAAATCAAATAAAAATTACAAAAATAAAAACCACTAAAAAAAGGGCATTCTGACTTAGAGAAGAATTAAAATAAAATCACGAGAAGAAAAATTAGGGAATATATTCTGCCTCCTTGAGTTCGACCCAGGAACACTTGCCTGGTTAAATAATTAGTGAACGGTTTTCCGACAGAAAACCGTAAATTTTGTTTGATAAGTTTTCTTCTTGTTTCGCGGTTTTTCTGCTACAACCGACAATCTAAGAAGTGAAAGCCGCGAAACAAGCTTATCACTCTCCCCCTCCTGTCTGGTAATAGCACCGAGCGGCTTGCTCTGACCAAGACTCCACTTTTTGCTCCGTCCATGGAGCGTATGAATTTCCTGGAATGTATACCGACCAAAAAAGGGAATGAAGGGATAAGAATAGGAATTATAGCACCATTGGAAGAAGGGGCACCTGTGGGAACATCTCTACTGACGAACCATTTCAATAGTACGGGTGTTGCCGTGCCACGAGGCACGACCATGGAAGTAATGAAAAAGAAAAACTTCTCCTTCCTGTCATGAAGATGGGAATAGGGCTAAGGGCCTTCTTCTTGCAAGGATGGATAACCATCAATTTAGGAGAAGCATGGCTAATCGAAGAATGAGGTCATGAAGGTTACATCCCTACGTGGTGTTTTCAACCACCGTCTCTTGCTAGGTCAATTAGGATTAGGTGAAGTTACCATTAGAGTGTGGATAATGGACGTTAGGACTGTGTCAATGGGTGGTTAGATGGCAGAGATGGTTAGCGGGAAGGTTAGAGGAATTCGGGGAATATGGGAGGTTGCTAATGATATGTCATCTGGAAGACATGTGATGGGAGGTTGCCAATGACTCAGCTACCATTGGATCCAATGATCCAATGACTGAATAGGGGGTGCGATCAGGCGGATCTGATGTGTCTGATGGAATGCGATCCAACAACGAGGAATGAGGCACCCCTGATCAAAGATGAACTGTCTGATCAAAACAGACGACCCAAAGATAGGGCGGCTTGAATAAAAGAGCCGACCACGTGGCTGAAGGATATGGCGTCACGTGGACCAATTAGAAATCAAAGAAATGATTTAAATCAAATAAAATAAAAAATAAATAGATAGATGATAAATTAGGAAAAGTGATGAACACGAAAGTTATAGATCTCGATGAGATCTACAACTTTCATGTAGAATACATCATATATACATAGTATTATTTTTGCAAGTATTTTTAAAGTATTAAAAATGCTTAGGTTATTTTCTTTTACTAATAATTTTTTTTGGATTTTTAGTTTATGTTCCATCTTAAATTAATTATATACAATACTAATCTAGATTATTTGATTTTTATTAATAAAGAAACACATAAAATATGGACACAATAATACATATATATCTACAACAATTAGTGTTAATTATTTACACGAAGATTTTTGTTAATTAATGTTAATTATTAATTATAGTTAATGAATTACTTAAACTAGAGAGATAATATTTATAAATAGTGTTAATAAATATGGGATTACCATCAGGCCCTCCTCCGACCACCTCCTCCTCCCCAGCCCTACCCCCTCCAGTAGGCCCTCCTCATCCGCCCTCCTCCACAACCCCACCCCTCCAGGCCCTCCTTCGACCAATTTTGCCTCCCCAGCCCTGCCCCCTCTAGTAGGTCCTCCTCCTCCTCTGCCCCCTCTCCCCAACCTCACTGCTCCAAGCCCTCCTCCGACCTCCTCCTCCTCCTCCCTAGCCCTGTCCCCTCCAACGCCTCCTCCAACCAATCCCCTTCCATAGCCGCTTGAACTTGAAGGAGCTCCATCGTTCTTTAGCGGACTTCATAAGATCTAGCTCCGAGTCGTGCAACAACCAGATTTCGCCTCCTCTACTTCCATGGGGGCTCTCGAGGAAGGCGGAGGTCTGGAGGAGGTACAGGACGGTGGAGCGAAGGTATGGGGGAGCAGATGCGTTTGGTCAGTTTTGTTCTTCTTAACCACACATTGGGTTTAAATGAATCATGGTTAATTTGAACTCATTGATGGTCAAACTAACGGAATGATACATGTGATAAATGTGAAAGAAATCGGGGGTATAAGTGATATTTCAAAAGAGAAAGAGGTATAAATGATATTGCAATATCTCATAGAGGCACAAGTGATAAAATTATAGGAATAAGTATCATACAACCAGATGGTGTTTCTCCAATAAATTGATAAAATGCAAATAAAATTAGATAAACGTGCCAATATAATTAATAAATTTTTTAGGGACAAAGATATTCATTTCCATTACAAAGTAATCCTTGAATTGTATGGAATAATTTTCCCTCGCGAAATATTTGAAAAAGCGTTGACATGATGCTGTCGTTCTTTCATAAACAGCCGTCTCAAGCAAAAATTCGAATTTCAATTATAAAATAAGTTGACTTTGAATAACTATTAGCCTCCCACGTTTACTGTTCATTGACAGACAATCTTACTAAAATCATTGATTGATCACTACTGTATTTATTATCTGAAATTTATTGCAGAGAAATGCTATCAACCAACCCTCAGTGCGCAATAAAGGTCAATCAATAATTACTTTAATTTCTATTAGCACAACTAAGTATGAGTCATTAGCAAAAATCTTATATTTGTCTTATTTTTCTATTTGACTTTTGTATATCACTAAAAAATAACAAGGAAGTAAGAAATATTCTGTCATTGATTCGATCACTTACTAAAGAAAACGTCGTTTTCCATCATATTGTTGTGTTTGATCAAGAGAATGGGCGAAATTTTGATCGAGAATTGACTAAAATGCAAAGTTGAGGTTGCCACATATTTAGTCCTCGATTTAAAAACTTGTTGAGTTTTAATATTTAATAATTTTATTTAGGAATGTTTACATCCATAACCCTGAGCAATCCTGCAATTACAATCATAACCCTGCATAATCATGAATTACATGAGAAACCTCGAGTAATGTTTAACTCTTACATGACATAACCCCGTGTTATATCCCGTTCGGTATCCCCGTTATAATTGACGGTTTCCATTATAGAAGACAAAACTGCCCCTAAAACTCATTCTTATTTATAAAAATATGCCATCCTCTCTTCATGCATGCTCCTCTACCCTGGTCCGTCGATCCTCCCTGCTCAAGCCCAAAGCAGGTCGCCGCCGATCCTCCCCTTCCTCCTCCTGATCATCCACTGCAGCCAGCACAGAGCAGCAGCTCTCCCTGAAGCCCCCCACCCACCCCCCAACCCGTCGCCGACCCATTCCCCTCCCTCGCACCCCCGATCCCAGCGCTGACCTTCCCCTTCCTCGTTTCCTCCCCTGCTCGAAGTCGTCGGTTCCTCCTTGAGACCCCCTACCCCCTGGTCGAAGACCCTGCGCGCCGCCGAAGCTCGAAGCCTCCTTTCCCCCGGCAGCTGCCGGTTCCTGCTTGAGCCCCCCAACCCCCAGCTCAAAGCCTCCCCCCCCCCCCCCCGAAGGCCCAAGCACCCTGCCACCCCCGCCCACCCGAAGGCCCCCCCAGGCCTCCGCTAGCGAGCCCCTCACCCATCGACCCACCGACCTGCAAGGAAGCTTGAAGCCCCCCCGCTCCCTCCCAGAGTTCGTGCCCTGCTCTAAGACCACAAACCATTCCCCTCGTGTCGATATTTCCCCTGCTCGAAGCCTCCCCCCCTACCGTCAGCTTCTTGCATCCGCCTGCAAGCCTGCCTCCACCTTCATTTTTTTTCCTTTTGTTTTTTATTTTAGCTAATCCTAGCCGTTAGATTATAAGTTGGTTAGATTAACTCGTTCGTACGGTTGAGTTAACATATTAAACTAACGGAGGGTTATGAGTGTGAGACAGAGTGACTATCCGAGATTTCTCAAGTAATTCATGATTATGCAGTGTTATGATTGTAATTGCGGGATTACTCAAGGTTATGAGTGTAAAAATCCCTTTGTTTATGTTTAAAGGTTAATGGACCAACATGTAAGAAAAATGAAAGTTTAGGAGATCAATATAAACTACTCCAACTCGAATTCCTTCTTTTAAAAAGGTTTTTTTTATAAGTTGTACTCCTCCGAGATATTCCAATATCAGTTATGTCCCTTTCTTTTTGAGAATATTAATTGTGCCTCCGACTTCTTGTCATTCTATCGCTTGTGCCCTCCATTAGTTTAATCGTCAATGACTTGAACTTAATCATGATTTGAAATTTTCAAATCAGGGCGTCATTAAGAGGGGCTTAATTGTCCAGATCTTCTTCATCTTTTCTGCATCCATTTCTTCTTCTTCCATTATATTCATAATTTTTTTCTCTTAATTACGCCTTCATGCATCCATTAAATTGCTAAATTTTTTGCATTTTCGCGGATATATCACTCATTATTAATCAAAATAATGAATTTTATTGAATTTTCAGTGAATTTTCATGAATCAATTGATCAAAATTTTATCTTAACTAAACAAATGCTGAAAGATCCTCTGTTCCATCACACAATCTTTTCCTCCCCTTCCTCCTCCGTCCCTTGTCCTCCTCCATCAAAATCTTCTTCATTGTCCTCTGCTCCAGCTTCGTTGAAAAACCTTGCAACTCCTCCAGCAACTCGTCCCCTTGAGAGCATCCGAAACAACAGCCTCCTCCCAACGACGATGATCAGAAGACATCCCTTGGTGGAGGAGGAGGAGGCGACACAATGAGGTAGAGGAAGGAACTGGGGCAGAGATGGAGGTGTGGGGGCGAAGGGGAGGTGCGAGGGCAAAGGGAGATATGGGTGGAGGAGCTCGGGATGGTGGGGGATGTACAGGGGTGGCGGGAGGAGCTTGGAGCGAAGGGGAGGTGCGGGAGCCGAGGGGAGTTGTGAGGGCTAAGAGAGAGGTGCAGTGAGAGGAGCTCGGGGCGAAGGGGGAAGAGCTGGGTGCATAGAGGGAGGTGCGGGGACGGAGGGAAAGCTCTGGGGATGGAGGGTAGGTGTGGGGATGAAGGAGCTCGAGGCAGAAGGGGAGGTGTAGGGGCGACGGGAGGAGCTGGGGCGGAGGGGAGATGATGAGGGGGAGAGAGGAAGGTGCGGAGACAGAGAAGGAGGTGCAGGGGAGGAGCTCGAGGTGGAGGGGGAGGTGCGAGAGTGGCAGGAGGAGGTGCGGGGGCGGAGGGGAAGCGCTGACCTGGGGTGGAGGGTAGGTGCGAGGGCAGAGATGTGGGTGGAGGAGCTCGTGGTGGAGGATTGGTGCAGGGGCAACGGGAGGTGCTAGGGGCGGAGAGGGAGGTGCGGGGGACAGAGAGGGAGGTGTGGAGGGAGGAGCTCGAAGTGGAGGGGGAGGTACGGGGACGACGGGAGGAGGTGGGAGGTATGCGGGAGGTGCGGGGTCAGAGGGGATGTCTAGGGGTGGGGAGAGGAACTCGGGGCAAAGGGAGAGGTGGGGGTGGGGGAGGAGGAGCAGGAGCAAGAGACTAGGGAGGATGAAGAGAAGGGGGAGGAAGAGGATGGACTCTTCAACCTATTTTTAATTTTAATTCCCGCTGTGTCCCCAAAGTAACATTTGTTTGTGTTCTGGATGAACGGCAACTAACCCGAAGGGCACAAGCGTTAGAATGGCAAAAAGTAAGGAGCACAATTGATATTCTCAAAAAAAGAAGGGACATAACTGAGGGGCACAACTGAAAAAATCGTTAAAAATTACCCACAAATTATCAATTTTGCATAAAAAAGCATGCACGTATCTCCGGCATCGCCGCAAATAAATTTTAAAAATGCAGAGAAAATGTTGACATTTTTATAATAAAAAAGCTATTATAAATATTAACATAATATTATAATCGTCTGCTTCCCGGACACGCTTATTTGAGGCCGAATACTTGAACCCCATAGAATTTGATATAAATATGCGTCCACATCTTTTCCATCGATCTTACAAATACAAATAAGCTACAACACATATACGAGATACTTTTAGAACATGCAAATTATTACTATATTAGCGTTTTTTTAAAAAATAAAGATAATTTCTTGACCAGAAAATTATACGTTTACCCGACAATCAATCAAAATGCAGATACCAACTGCCTTTGTAACTTCAACTCACATTTACTTCCACTATATTACATAAATCATGAAGATAGGGCATCATATTATTAAATCGCGTATGATCTTGAAATTAGTTGTGAGTTTGTGAATTTTTATTCTCAGTGTATTTTTCAACCATACTTATTACAGATGCTACTTTATGTATCTATACACATATATTTTTTAAATACTTTGATTGTTACTTTTTTGGTTAAATTACAAAAAGGATTCGATGCCTTGATTCCAAATAAAGGATCTCATTTTCTTTTAAAATGTAACAGAGAAGGTAGTAAATTTTTAACTATAGATTTCAACGTTGAGATAAAAGTGCAAAAGAATACATAAACCTGTATTTGAGATTGAAAAAAGCTCAGATGCCTTATTACATTTCAAAAATGAGGTATATAATTAAGAAATGTGATTAATCAAAGTTAGTCCTATGATCTTTATTATCACTGTCTTAAAAACCCGGAGCTATCTAATCTATCCGCTCGTGATCTGACGGCTCCTGACGCGTCACGAGCCAACAGCCAACTGCCTCTGATGAAGCCTTACAGGGAGTTTCGGTTGAGGCATTTCCACAAACAGGATGTGGGCGCACGCAGCAGGAGAGCGGGAAGCGCGCCGCGAAACGAGGGCAAAGTGCACGTCGACCACTGGTGGATTTGGTATCGGGACATTACTATGGATCCAGAGCTTGTCTCCTTCCCTCTCCCTTCCGGTTTTCGGCGACTCCACCACCAAGCCGGATGTCTTTCAAACGGTCCAATACGGACACAATAATAAACTTGATTAACACACGTGATCTTGGATTACTATCTTATACTACGCAAAAATGGAAAAAAAAGACGCGTAAATAAAATAAGACTACAGGCCATATCAGACCACGAAAACGCCAAGCCTGTTGGCATACCGACGTGTGTCTACGGGAGCGTAAGAAGGAACCTTGTTCATGCTTTTGGAAGGTATAGATACAATCGGATTTGTATGGAAACATATGGGAATGGGAAATAGTTCTTTTTGACTGGATCTATACAGCCAATTGACCACTCTGCCATCTTTTTCTCGTGCATATCAAAGAGACAGAGACCCTTTATCTAACTCCTCCTAACTGTATTAGAGTAAAGATCGGCGAAATTATAGGTTGATTTCGCTTTAAGCCCCCATAATTTGTGGAAATCGGATCAAAACCATCGTGGTTACCAGCGTGGCTAACCGCCAAGCGCAATGCTGACGTGGCATCCCGTGCTTTTTCACTGACGCCCCCCTCCAGTTTTTTGGCGCGGAAGATCCTCCCCCATCCTTCCCGCCACCGGGGACCTCATTTCGAAAAAGCCCGGAAACAACAAGCCCATGGCCGCAAATCCCAACGTAAACCGCAACCCCAAAAGCGCAAAAAAGAGCGCGCAGCCACGCCTCGCTTGTCTGCCACGTGTCTCGTCGCGGCCGACCACCGCCCGATCCCCGGCGGCTGCATCGTGCGGTTCGTGACGGCCACGAGGGTCAGGTGATCTCTCACGTGCCATCAACCCTTTGCTCCGTCGTTACTCCGCTCTCGTGCGCCCCACGTCCACGAACATCCAATTCCCTCCCCCCACGTTCGATCCCCGCTGCACGCCGCGCACTCGTGATCCCTCCCACCGTTATTCGCCGTTAATTCTAGCGGCGTGACGCGGGCTCCACACGCCCCTGTGCGTACCGGCATCGGTCTCGCGTGAGCGGGAAGGGAGGCCCGCCACGCGGCTCGCATCCGGACCCGATCCGGATCCGATTCGTCCGAAAAAAGTGGCTGTAATGGCAAGAACGTGCCGATTGGAGGCACTGGTTAGCAAGAATACTGCAACCTCCTTTTTATTTATATAAATATAAATATTAGAACTAAGAAGTCCTCCCACAGCTCTCCCCCCAAATCTCCCAAACCTTCTTTGTAGCACAGTGCTGAGAGACCCAGAGATGGATTGTTCAACATGCTCGGACGAGTACCAGAAGCTCCTCAACCGCATGAACAACCCAGGTATCAAAGATAAAACATGCTTCTTCTCTTTCGCCCTCAACACATCTAAGTTTCATCTCTTTAAACAAAGCTACCAATCGCGCAGGGTGGTGGTGGACAATGCTGCATGCGGCACCGCCACCGTAATAAAGGTTGACTCCGCTCGGAAGCGCGGAGTCCTCCTGGAGGCCGTCCAAACCCTCACGGACCTCGACCTCCGCATCCGGAAGGGGTACATATCATCCGACGGTCAGTGGTTCATGACGTCTTCCACGTCACCGACACCCACGGCCGGAAGCTCGCCGACAACAACGTCACTCTTACATGGAGCGCTCCCTCGCAGGAGGGGTCGCCACCGGCGACTCCTCCGGCGGGGTCACCGTACTGGAGCTCACGGGCACCGAACGCCCCGGGCTTCTCTCCGAGGTGTTCGCGGTGCTCGCCGACTACAGTGCGGCATAGTTGACGCCACCGTGTGGACTCACAACCATCGCATTGCGGCAGATGTGTCCCTCCATGAGGAGGATACAGACAAGGTTCTCCTCATAAACCGTCGCCTCCGGGACGTCCTCCGGTGCGGAACGGAGGTGGCGGCGCGAAGGCCGTGGTATCGCCTTTGCACCGTCCCAGGCGGAGCGCAGGCTTCATCAACTGATGCTTGAGGACCGCGATTACGACCGTGCATCGCCGCCGGCCTCCGCATCGGTCTCCGTGCATAATTGGGTCGACCGTGGGTACTCCGTCGTGAACGTGCAGTGCCCTCGATCGACCCAAGCTGCTGTTCGACATCGTCTGCACGCTCACGGACCTTGATTACGTCGTCTTCCATGGCACTATCGACACCGACAGCAACCTCGCCGGCAGGTCCGTTGAAATTGAGCACAACCCGTTTGATATAATCCGTGAAAGATTTCAATTCGTTTGATTCTTGATGTTGATTTTTTTGGGTTGCAGGAGTTCTACATTCGGCACGCCGACGGATTCGATAAGCTCGGAGGCAGAGCGGCAACGTGTGATCCAATGCCTCCATGCTGCGATCGAGCGGCGGTCGACAGAGGTGAGGCTCTGCCTAACTTGATCATGCCCAATTTCTCAGATCCCACCAAATTTGGTCCTGATTGTTTGTGAATTGCGCAGGGTGTACGGCTGGAGCTCTGCACGCTGGACCGCCAGGCCTGCTCGCCGACGTGACGAGGACATTTCGCGAGAACGGTCTCCTCGTGACGAGGGCTGACATCACGACGAGGAACGGGATGGCGACAAACGTGTTCTACGTAAGGGATGCCGGTGGCAGCGCGGCGGACTGGAAGGCCATCGAGGCGGTAAGGGAGATGATCGGGACGAATTACTTGAAGGTGTGGCAGCCGCCGGCGGAGGCGTGCCACAAGGCATCATCGAAAGGTGCGGCGGCCGGCGGGCCTGTTCTCGATCGGGAGCTTGGTTAAGAGGAATCTCTACAATTTAGGGCTGATCAGATCCTGCTCTTAGGGAATGTACATAGTTTAATTTGCATGTATTTGTACGCGTACACTCAGAAATAGAATACCGATTACAGGTGGTGCTGACAGCAGCAGGCAATTTTTTTCTTACTGGAAAATACATAACTCATGGGTGGTTAGGTTATTACATTAGAAAGGTTGGTGGAGTTGGGTTTTATTGTCCTTTTTTTTAATTTTTAGTTGATGTTGTTTCATTATAGTACTTTTAGGAGTGATTTGTAAATATGTTTAGTTGATGATACAATACTAATGGGTTTGACGTAGTTTTTTTATGACTTTATTATTGTTTGCATATGTATACTGAATACGGCAGAAGGGGGCATATGTGCAAGTTTTCAAAAGTTCATTTGGGATAACTAATTCTTCATAAAGAATTACATCAATGAGGTTTTATTATTAAACAAACTGACGTGGCACTATGCTATCAATATTTTGCCAAAATCAATCTTTGGTGTGCTTAAAGAGCTGGTACTAATTAGGTTGGTTTGGCTATTGTTGTCTATCTTCCATTGCTTTTTTACAAAGCGATTTTTACCCGACGGAACCTATAATCTTTTTGACTTACCTCTACGACCTTTGAAACAGCCTTATTCCCCTTCGACTTTGGAAAACTTGCTCTGTCTTACCTTACAGACCATGCCACCTATTTAACTTTATTGAAATCAATTACTTGAGTTGAACCTGGGTTAATCTAACCAAAGAAATTCAATTGTGGATATTCAATCTCTCTTTCTCCTTCTCCTCCTCCTCCGTCATCTTCTTCTGGGGGGGTTCAGCATGAAATTCCCTGAAGATGGATTATATTGGTGATTTCCATGAGGTGATTGTGCTGTAAGTCTTGTACTTGAATCAAAAAACATCTTAGCCTCAAGGATGTACGTATCAGTCGGATGATCAAAGCTGTTCCACGCCACATTGCCATGTGTTTGAAGCAAAACAAGATTTCCATAATCCCAAGAGCTTTGCTGTAGGGTGATGCCTGCTGTGGCATTGGGGATGATATTGTTGGTTTCCCAGAGAATATTGGTCCTACCATCAAGAAGCTGGAGATTAGAATCTGCACCATCTGTTACAACCTTGAGCACAGCGATAGTGTCATTGACGGGTTTCTCCCTGTTGGCAACCCACATGATAGTGAGATTGTAAGGATCATCTGTCGGGGCAAAGTTGTACCATATGGCAACATATCGATTGCTTGATGAATTGCTCGGGCTAAAAATGTGAGGGCTTCCAGGAGGAAGGGAGGAGGAGGTGTCGATGAGGATAGGAGGAGGTGTCGGTGAGGGGAGGAAGGGATGAGGAGGTGGTCGGGAGGGAAGGGGAGGTTGGCGGAGGACGTCGACGGGGTGCCAAGGGGTTGCGAAGGCGCTGGAGGGGGAAGGGGTGGGGGTCCCTGCGGTTGAAGGTGGGGGAGGAGGGGAGGTTGGCGGAGGACGTCGACAGGGTGTCGGGGGATTGCGAAGGCACTGGAGGGGGGAAGGTGCGGGGGTCCATGCGGGCGAAGGTGGGGGAGGAGGGGAGCAGGGGAGGGGGGATCGAGGTGCCGGGGGTTGCGGAGGCGATGGAGGGGGAAGGGGCGGGGTCCCTGTGGGCGAAGGTGGGAGGAGGGGAGGTTGGCGGAGGACGTCAACGGGGTGCTGGGGGGTTGCGGATGTCGGAGAGGAGGATATGCGAGGGCGACGGATGTCGAGGAGGTGGGTGGTTGCTGGGCAGGGAAAGTGAGATGAGGAATAGGGTAAGGGGGAGTGGCAATGAATGTAAATTTGATAAAACAAAATGGATATAATGTAAAGGCACATAACAGAATCTTGTTAATTTTAACAAGTAAATGGATGAAGGTTAACCACAAGGTCTGTAGGATAAGGGATAGCAAGTTTACGGGGTCGAGGAGGGAATTATGTTGTTTCAAAGGTCGTGGAGGTAATTGAAAAAGATTACAGGGTCTGTCGGGTAAAAATCTCTTATTACAAATCTTTATATATATATAGAGAGAGAGAATCGGGAAGCTGCTCCGCGGAGCAGCCAAGCTGGCTGCTGCGTGGGGCAGTTTCCCCCCCCCCCCTTTTTATTTTTTTTTGAAATTTTTTTTATGTTTATTCATATATGTATCCCTCCTACATGTCATTCAAATTTCGTGAGAAACGGAGACTCCTATGCCCTCCATCTAGAACATGTACTTTACAGCAAATTTCAAGCCGTTAAATTTTATATGTTCTAGATGGAGGGCATCGGAGTCTCCATTTCTCACGAAATTTGAATGACATGTAGTAGGTATACATAGATGAATAAACATAAAAAAAGTTTCAAAAAAAATAAAAAAGGGGGGAAAACTGCCCCACGCAGCAGCCAGCTTGGCTGCTCGCGGAGCAGCTTCCCTTTTCACATATATATATATATATTTCAAGTAAAATATTGTTCTTCAAATTAAAAGGGAATCTTTACATACATTTTCCTTCATATTCTTTAAAGGAGAAAAGATTACTAATGGATGACGAGCTCTCAAAAACTTTATTGCCACAAGATTAAGTATCAAGATCAGATTGATCAAGAATCTTGTGCGTGTTCGAGAACATTCTGTACATAGAACATCACTTCTCAAATAATTATCCTTTTACTCGTAGATCAGAAGAGGGGAGTACTCACAATCAATGTTTTTAAATCGAATTTGACATCGAACCGGAAATCCTTGCTGAACTATTCAGATCAAATTGAACCATTAATCAAACTAGTTCAATCGGATTATGATTTCATCATTATTTAAAATCGTATTAAATCGGACCGATGAGAAAAAAGTTGTTGAATCAGATAATCAATTCGAAATGAAATAATACATATATAATATACACTTAAATATACTTGAAATATAAATAAAATACATACACAATGATTATATTTCACACTATACAAAAAATGTCTTTTTCGTATGCACCATCAAATATCATGCATATATATATATATATATATTATTTGAGCTAGTTGCTTTATACCATATTAATAGTTTAATTATATTTAAACTCATTACAATCAAAAAGTTATGCTAGAATAATTGGTTAGGAGTTTTAATTTGAAAACAAAGGTCATGGATTCAACTCTCATTACTAGCTTTATTTTTACATAAATTTAAAATTAAACGTGATTTAACTTTGGTTGAACCTGATTAAATTAGGTTAAAAATAATAGGTTGAACTGGACGGGTTGTTTAAAATTTGAAATTCGAACCGACAAGAGCCAATTCACTAATCGGTCTGATCCAAATTTTCAAAAATACTGCTCACAATAACGATCTCATCGAGATTGATCTTATGGGAAGAGGACTTTTGAAAGAGATGAATATCTGTAAACTTGCAATTTTAATCAATACTTATGGAGAGGTTTGAAATGATGTCTTTTTTGTAATAGTGAATAATATTACAAAATGGGAAATTTAGAGGAGCATTTTTGTAAATTTGAAGTTTGCCATGGCATTTTCATAATATTGAAAGTTTACATGGATATTTCGTTCAAATCCCAATGGGATGTCTGAAATGTCTTGGATAAATTACCTGAAGGTGGAAGGGACCATTGGTGTTGGTGTGATGATCATTTTTCAGTAAAGAGAGCTTATAAGAAGCTGCATACTATACTTGTTTGCGATCCGGACATTGTTAGTTACTTCATTGGGACTTACATGCGGATTGAAGATCCCTAAGAGAGTCAAGATCTTTTTATGATTGTTTGGGCAGGACCGGTTGATGACAGGAACCAGACGGGCATGCCTTTTCAGAAGGGCGGATGGCATCTTTCCGAAGTGGGAAGTGGAGCTTGAGAGATTGGATCATCTTTTCTTCTTCTGTCCGAAATCGACAGAGGTTTGTGTTATTATTAGAGTCATATTAGGATTGGGAATCCTAATGGGATTTGACTCCTAATCCTAATAGTAGTTGAGTTGTATTCTATTTATAGTTCTATTGGAAATATGACCATGGGTTGTATTTGGGCTATATAAAGAGGGAAGTGGAGGCATTGCCTCATAACCACCACAACAAGAACAATGTAACCCCTATAGAGAAAAGTGGAGGGGGAGAGAAGAGAGGAAGAGAGCAAGGGAATGGAGAGAGTTGTACTCGTTCTTCTTTTAGTGATCTTCTTCTCCGGTGGTCGACGAGAGGTGACTGACTACCATAATGCCTAGTTGTTCTTTTCTTCATGTATTTCTGTAATGGTGGTCGATTGCGCATCCGCATCTGTATCTACATCTGCTTCCGTATCCAATGGTTTGGTATCCGAGAGGAGATGATATCGGTGGGTCGTGTTCCCGTCAACTGGTATCATATTAGAGTTGGTACAGCTTCTTTGCCCAACAGGTGGTATCAGAGCCAGGTTCAGCATTATCGAAGGGACACGATGTGATGGATCAGGGAGAGGTTCGACGTGGACGAGATGACGCGGTGCAACAGATGCACAATCCTCAGACGCCGTGATATGGTGGTCTCTTGGAGAAATCGATTAGAGGTGTCGAAGAATTCTGCTAGTGACGGCTGGCATGAGATCGTGCAAGGTGGCACGTCGAGGGTACCCAGCGATGGATGCGTCACCCAGAGGCAGTGAGTTCCTGCTAACGAGACTTGCAGAAGATGAGGATGGCCCAGTGCAGACCAAGACGATGAGGAGATCGTGATGGAATTCAAGTCAAGGGAAAATTATTAGGATTAGACTCATATTAGAATTGGGAATCCTAATGGGATTGGACTCCTAATCCTAGTAGTTATTGAGTTGTATTCAATTTATAATCTTATTAGAAATATGACTATGAGGTTGTAGTTGGCTATATAAAGAGGGGGTGGAGGCATTGCCTCATAACCACCACAACAATAACAATTTAACCCCTAGAGAGAAAGGGGGAGGGGAGCGAAAGAGAGGAAGAGAGCAAGTGAACAGATAGTTGTACTCGTTCTTCTTTTAGTGATCTTTCTTCTCCGGTAGTCGTGAGAGGTGACCGACCACCATTATGCATAGTTGTTCTTTTCCTCATGTACTTCTGTGATGGTGGTCGATTGTGCATCCGCATTCGTATCTACATCTGCTTCCATATCTAGGGGTTCGGTATCCGAGAGGAGACGATACCGGTGGGTCATTTTCCTATCAACTGGTATCAGAGCAGAGTTGTTACCGCTTCCGTGCCCAACAGTTTGGGCTAAGGCTGACATTCCAAATATTGCCACTGTGGATGCTGGGTAGTTCTATATGCCACTAGAGCCATATGAAAATACGAGGATGGAGGATAAGATTTATGCGGTGTCCATCCTTTGGACTTTTTGACTTGCGAGAAATGGTGCAGTGTTCTGAGCGGAGATATTATATGTAGAAAATATTTTGGCCTATGATAGAATTCATCGGGATTCTTGATCATTGTAATTTTGTTCTAAACTTGTGGATATAAAGTTTTTTTTGGGTGTACATCTTTACGACGTTTCACCCTTTCTTCCTTCAAAAAAATTATCAAAATGGTCCCAACAAAATATTTGACATTTCAGAGATGTCAGTAAAATGATACTTCATTGGGATTTTTACCCCAGGAATCCTATAACCTTTGTAAATGACATCTATGACCTTTGCAGCATCGCAATTCCCCCATCAACCCTGTAAACTTGCTCACCCTTACCCCACAAACCTGATGTTAACCTCCATCCATTTACCCGTTAAAACTAACCGGATTCCATTAAAAAGTAGTGCATATTATCCTCTTTGTTTATCAAAATTACAAAAATGTTATTCCTCTTCTTCCCTAACCCCTCCTCCATACATTCTCTTCCCCTACACCTTTCTCGTGCCGTCCTCGATCTCCCATCCCTCCCCTGCGTTGTTGCCGACCTCCCCCACGTGACTCTAGACCTCCTAACCCTCCCCTGCACCAGCCTTGACCTTCTATCCCTCCCCTGCACCACCTCCTCTATCTCCCTTGGTCCTACGCCTCTTCCCCCTTCACCTCCTCCTCCTCTCACCTTACTCCTCCACCTGTACACAGTAGCTTCTCCTCCACCCGTAGCCGCAACTGCTCCTCCAGCCCCTCTCTCCCCCCACACCACTTGCCGTCGCAATTGCAGCTGCTCCTCGGCCTCTCCAAACTCAAATCTCCACCTCTCCCCCACTCCCTCCCCATCTCCCTCTCCTTCTTCATCTCCCTCTCCCTCCACTGTTTTGTTCTCCATCTCCCGACCTCTTCCTCTTCACCATCACCACCTCCTCCCACTCTTCCTCTCCATCCACTGTTTCGCTCGCCACCAGCCTCCCCGACCTCCTCCTCTCCCCCGCCACCTCTCCCTCTCCTTCCTCTGTTTCGCCCGCTGCTACCTCCCCTACCTCCTCCTTTCCCCCACCCTCCATCGCCTCCTCCTCCTCCCCTTGTTCATCCACCCTACCTTCTCCATCGCCTCCTTCCCCCTCCGGACCCGCACCATCACCGACGCCTCCCCTTCTTATACGTTGCCCGCAACATCTTCTGCGCGTCGCTCTTGCCGTTCTTGAACGGTTCCCTCACCGCGCCCCCGCCGTCCTCTCACATCCTGAGTTCCTCCACGATGTCCCCCATTTACATCATGTCCATGCTCACTCCTCCGCCCTCAAGTTCCCCGGTCACGCACTCGATCGATAGCACATGATGCTAGTTGACCCCGATCCTCCAGATCCTGCCGACCCGCGGCTCGAATCGCTCCCGTCCGACGACGATCGTTTCAGTCCGAATAGATACCATCACTCAAATTGCTCCTACCCGAACGATGATCAGTTCGACCATGAAATCCAATCACTCCAGTGACACCTTCTGAGTGTTCGTCGACACCCTCTTGAATCCGAGAAGCTAGAGGAGGAAGATCCACCGTGGAACGCTCCTCTGGTTAGATTAATTCATGTTATTGACTCAAGTAAAAGTAAAAGTAACGACATGGTCTGTGGGTTAAGACGGAGCAAGTTTACGGAGTCGAGAGAGGAATGTCAATATTTCAAAGGTAATAGAGGTCATTTACAACGTTTATAAGGTTCATGGAGGTAAAAATACCTACTTTACTTGTTACATCTAATTCCTTAAAGTTTTAAACAATAGCCGTACCAATATTTTCGTTATCCATATGCCAAAATTTCTTAATTATGTTCCTTTTTAATTGACCCTTAAAACCTGGAGACCTCCAATGTAATTTATCCAGATGCCATATTAAATTTAGGAAGATTTTGAAAAGACAAGGAATGTGATGAACACATAGTTATTTTTAAATTTTTTAAAAGGATTTCTCCAACATGAAGAATCCAAAGCCATCGAAAATGTCCAACACAAAAGCCGTATTTAGGAGTGGCTGTCGACCTTCGAGGATACATCAGATGTACATTGGTCCTGTATTTATTGGGACATGTGTCTCCGTCTTCACAGCTGGAGTACGTATTTATTTCCGTATTTTGAATCTTGCTCTTGGCGTCATGTGTTTTTATATCCGAAATCGCATGTGTGGGAGAAGGAACTGACGCTCCGCTAAAATTGTTCGTATTCTTTTTAGATTTCTTTTTGCATTTATTTGGATTTATGCATAACGAAAAATAAAATTGACACGATGATACCTTCCGTTGATATTTTCAAGTAACTTACGTAGAAGTTCTCAAACTTTCCATTTGATACCAATGTGGTCTCGAGCAATTGAATCCCAAATTATTTTAAAGATAACAACGAGGTCCCCGTTGATCTTTTCACAGTGTCATTTGGATCGGGAGGGATCACATTTGTATCTTTAAAATAGTTTGGGACTTGAACAATTACATTTGTACGTCTGTGACCACATTGTTATGGGATAAAAATTTGGTGACCTCCTTGTAAAATAATCTATTTTTGCCACCGTTTACAGGCCGGGCCAAACTGGAGTCGAGCCTGGCCATGGACCGGGTAGAACAAGCTGAAGGTGTCTAAGGCCCGGGTCGAGCCAACCAATTGGTCGTAGTTCATGGACCAAGCCCTACCCATGTCCGAGCCCTACATCACATGCTCATAGGCTATCTTTTAAAAAAAAACTCGATTTTTAAATGTTATTTAAAATATATAAATATTATTTTAGCTTTGGCTATACTTTGTATAACTAATGTAACTAGGTTTACATGTCACTTGAAATATAAACTATTGAGCATAATGTAAAATCACTATCATAAATGAAAATTTTATAGTATACTTATATTAGTACATTAACACGCACGCATATTATTTTAATTTTTGCAGGCTCTGGTGGTTACGTGGCTCTTGTCCATGTCCTGTGCATGTGACAAGCGGATCAACAAACGAGTCGGACTAGACCGACCCATATTTCATATTTCTTGGCCAAAGCACGGATCATCGGTGGCTGGGCGGGCGAGCCTATGGATCCTTGGTCAGGTCTTATGTTATGTTTAATATGTTAATAACAACATTTTGTTATACGTTACCTTTGTCATCGAAATTTGAACTAATTATTGTTGACAACACGAGCAACCAGTACAAATTGCCCAATTGCAAATTCTTAGAGAAGATTCATGACGATTAACTTGAATAATCCAGTTGCAGTATCTTGGATTCAAACGGACCCATCAAGTAAGAAAACTTCAAACAAGATATTGCTTAGTCCTGAATCCTGATAGGCACACAATACAAAGTCAAGCTTACCTATTAAATATACTATACCACATGATTGTAAAATATGTAGATATCCTTAAGTTCATACCCAAGTCAACAAGCATATGCTTTAGAAGGTTGAAGGCTTCTTTGGATTTGGACTTCGTGAACAAATACTAGAGAGAGAGAGAGAGATCATATGCTTCAAGATGAGGACATGCAATATCAATCTAACATCACCATATCTAACGAATCTCCATGTAGATATTAAAGATTTTAAATGAATGCTTACAATTCTAATAAGAGCACTAAGATATTCGATGAGAAAACCATGGAATTCAAAGAGAACTTACACATGAGGTCTTCTTTCATTTTATTAGTTACAATCGTCTACCAAAACATAGATGTTTTATATGATCTAAGCTTGAGTTTTTCAGCAATGTCCAAGAGAAGAAGAACAAGAAAAAGTACAAGTAATTCTACATATACCTTTCTTTTAAGTAGACAATAAACGATTTGATGAGGGAGAAAATTTTCCTCTTAAACCTTGAGAGAGCTCGTTGTACCGATGCAAACATTGATAAGTTTTTTTAGAATAAGATCAAAGTTCAATTATAAAAAATAGGAGTAACTCAAGAGTTTATCAAGCTCACAAATTACACTGCCCAATTTAGCTAGTGGAATAGGGAAGCCTTCCCATGAGGCAAAAGGTACCATATCAATAGAAATACATTTTATGAGGAGCGCAACAAAAAGAAAAGGTTCTTCTGGTGATTATAGTTCAATATATTTTTTTAAAGAATACTTGTTTTATTTATTTTATTTGAATGTCTAAGTCTAACTTGCAAAATAACCTCTAAGGACCCAAAATGCAAAGTACCAGAGATTACCGTAGTCCTCAAGACCAATATGAGCAGGAGACTAAATGACCAGATACCATGAGAGATAGAACCAACAACACTAATAGGGCATCCAATCCAAGAAAGACAAGTAATGTAGCAGTAAAGGACATATTGATTGAACATGTCCACCTATGTTAACAATACTAGATGACTTCTTAATATATTTGTTTCAGTGTATATGATCCCTTTGTTCTTATCTTTTTGCGGGAGCATTAAATTAAATATAAATTAATGGGAAGCTCTAAAGTAAACGAAAAAGTAGAGTTCGAAAGATAAAATGGAAATATTTATTGACATTATATATTATTTAGTATCTATCAGATTATTTTAATTTTTTTGAAATAATAACTTCACTTTTTGATTATGTCAAAAAGGAGGGGAAATATATGAAAGACCTATTTTCAAAAATTTTGAATTCTTAAAAGGAAGTTTTTCATAGAAATGTTGCACAAACGATACGATCGTAACTTTTCATTAAACACTTTGGATTCGAGAGATTATAATTGACATGTATACTTACATGCATATTTAACGATGACAAATGTCTTTGTTGCATTAGCTTTATTTCAAATATGTAACAAGGTAAATGTCTGATACAAAAATATGGAATGATAAAGATCAACTATAGCTTTTGTAAGCTACAATCAATTAAAAACTATAAAGATATATCTTGTGATAAATTAGGCCAAGAATGAATAAAGGAAAAGATCAGTTTTTAGTGTTCTAATTCATTGAGAGTATTATTGGAAACCTCGTGCTATATATCATATTCAACTCCATCTCAACTTCACTTTTCATAATCATTTAGCCGACTCACTAGATTTCTGATTGTTCTATGACTTCGATCAGTTAAGCAATTTGGTAAACAGTCAAATCAATGATTACTAGATGAACGACTAATTTTTTTAAGTAACTGCACGGTAATTGATCCTTTTAATCACCAAACTACTTTTGATTTCAACCAAAGGTTTATTCAGTCGAATAAAAGTAAACATTTAGTTCTTACTATCTATTGTCCAATCGACTAAACCGTCCATTCAATATAATGGTATTGTTTTCTATCTACTATTTGGTATTGTCAGCCAAGTGATTTGTTGATAGTTGTTATGGGAAAATAGAGTGTATTTCATTGTCGGAGTTGGACCATATCTTACCCTATACAACGATACATAAGGCTATTGTTCTCATTCATTCTTCTACACATTCCCTATGCCCATTCTCTACACTCTAGTGCTGAAAGAAGCAATCCCTCATTGATTCCAACTCCATTCTTTTATTTGAGAAGAAGAAGAAGAATATATTGCATATTTGTGCTTCATTGCATCGATTTGCGTAATTATGATGTGCAAGATCCTTTTTATACCTCATACTACATTGTATTTTAAAGTTGTTAAGAATTTTATTTCATGTATATATATATACTTATTGTATGTGATACCAAGGATGAGAAAACCCCTCATCTGAGTTAGAAGATAAGTCCAATACTAGAGATTTCTAATATTGCAAGCTCTAATAGAAAAAGAGGTGCCCCTGCTTAAAGCAGCTTGTTAGTTGAAAGGATCAGAAGGTTTGACCATTTGAAAATCCCATTTTAAGATGACTCCAGTCGACGTTTTTACCTGATTTTAATTTTCTCATCAAAATACACGTGCAAATTGCGATTTTGTTATTATATTATAAATGGAACAATATTGCATGTTTGGTATTATTTGTGTCGATTCCCATGCTAATTGATCGATTCATTGAAGCCCATGTTATTTGAAAATCTTATAAATGTTGCATTTATTATCCAATTTGATTGATTTCTTTATTTAAAAAATCAACAAATTCCTTTAAATTTTTTTAGATTTTTGTAGTGTTTAATTATATTTTAAAATAATCTTATTAAATAAATATATTATTGAGCTTCTAAATGTTGCAATGTTGTTGCATATGCCTTTTTACTTTGTTATATTTTTATATTTATACCGCATAACATATCTTTTATTTCATTCTTTCATCTACATGTATACCATTGTTAATTGGTATCCAACTAAAGTGGAGCTATCTGATCGTAAAGTTTGATAATCTATTCTGCCCTAAGTCGATATGGGGTGAAGCAGGGAATTGAGAAGATCAAGAATGATTCAACTTTATAATAGATTAGGATTTCAATTTTTCTACTATATTTCATTATGAATTGTAATGACTTGGAATGTGGTACGATGGCTAATGTTGATCGACCATCGATCGTTCTTTCTCGCTTGTAGTTTTTCTTTTTTCTCTTTTCTTGGAAAAGATCATAATTCTTTTAATCAAAAGTTTGGTAGTATGCTACTAGCATAGTGATACACCAGTTGTTACATCAGCTGTTCGTAGGGTTAGGTTTGCAGTCACCGGATTTAACAAGAGACAAATAGAAAAAAAACTAGGCAGAACTAATCCATGGGGAGCAACATTTATTACAAATATCTAACCCCCACGATTGAGGCAAAATAAAGAAAATAGTTCAGTCGTAGAGCTTACAAAAAAGTAAACAAAACCAACAAAAAGTTCCTAATCATCACGTCACCACTTAATTATTGTGGCAGATAAACTTCTCGTAGTACGTTGACAATAGGTGTGGGGGTGCGGGATGGTTGTGCTTCTTAGTTCGCTTCTGCAACACAAAATTTTTAAGGGAAAGGAACATAGGGTAGGAAGGTGGGATAAAATTGATGCTTTAGGATGCCATCACACAATAAGGCATCATCTTTAGAGATAGTAGAGGGTGGTTTGGAAGTACCCTGAAATAGCCTCATACACCGTTCCTTCAAGGTCAACGACCAAATTGATGTCGGTTATTTATCAATGTGATTGTATACATGGGTATAAGTTATGATCTTCAAAGAAACTCTGCAAGCTTATCCTAGGCGGAGAAGTGTTATAAATTGCGAATACATTCAATATATAGGAATATTTCATGAATAGATGCTTAATTGATTTGGCATCCACAAGGAAAAGGGGGCAAACATTTGTGGTGGGGGTGGTTAGGAAGTAGATCATGTCTTGGGTTAGGGGTTTGTTATGGAGAGGGACCATAAGAAGAACGATACACTGGGTGAAAAGGCTGAGACCAAAATTTAGGGTGTAATTTGAGACTCATGCCACCATGAGAAAATGTTAGGTACAAGTCTTTTGTTACTCGAAGGAGGGTGGTTTTGTCAAGGAAGGAGATAGTATCATTGTTGGAGTGGTTGATCTGAATGTTTCGAAGAAACATTTCCAAATCTTGAAACTCCTGGGAGGGTCCCACTCCTTTGGAAAGGGCTTTAAGCCGATTTTATTTATTGGGAGGATTCGAAGATATTGAGAAAGGGTGACTTTTTTATTGGTTGCAAGAGCCTAAAGGATCGAGAATTACTCGAAGAGTGTTTTATGATTGATATGATTCGATCATAGATAAGTTTCACCACCTTTACCTAAAATTTGCCCCACTGAGTCTTCGATGGAGGAAGATCCCTTTTTAACCGATCTCCAAAATGGAGAGTCGTGTGGGTTTTCTTTGGATGCAATTGGTATAGGCTTATTATTGTAGTAGTTAGCTCTAATTATGGAAGCACATCAGCTCTGATTATGGAAGCGCACAATGAGATTTGGTTTTCCATAATCTTAACCCGTGATTTCAAAATAAGGGCATCATTCATAACTTCTAGGTTTTGAATCTGTCACCCATCATTTGTATTAGGTCTACATATATGTTCCCAATGTGCCTCATGCATATTTTTATCGACGCCAGTGTTGTTCCAAAGGAAACGTCTTCGGATTTTGTCGTCAGTAATAATGATGTGTTTAGGAGTTTTGTGGAGGCTAACACCTGGTTAATTTGGGGGTTAAAGAGGAGTTAAGCATCCGAAATCATGAGGGGAGAGATATCATGCATGATTTACATCCTTGAATCTTTTTTTCAAAGTTTTCAATGATTGATGCCCAATCTACATGTTTGAGGGTCCTAGGAGCCAATGGTATTCCCAGGTATGTGATAGGGAACTCACCAAGATCCCAACCCAAGATACTAAACTTCAGGGAATATTCATTGAGGTTTAGGTTTAGTCCATAGATGGAAACTTTTATTTATTAACAAATAGACTCGAAAACGAAGAGAAGACATTGAGCGTGAATTTCAGACGTCGAATTGCTTTTTCATCAAATTTGATGAAGATGAGTATGTTATCGGTGAAAAGGTTGCTTGTGAAAGTTGGGTCGTCACCTGGTAGTTGGTATCCCTCAATCTAGTGGTTTTTGGCTAGATTTTGGAGCATTCTATCAAGCAAGTTAATCGTGTTGATGAAGAGGAGGGGGATAGTGGGTCACCCTGATGGACTCCTCTACTAGGTTTGAAGAAGTCTGAGGTAAGATTATTGGTCATAAGAGAAAGGGAGGTGGTGTTAAGGGAGGCCTTGATCCAATATGAGAAGATTTGGTGGCAACTGATTAGGCGCAAGGCTTGTGCAATAGCAATCTCATTTGATATTATAAAAGGCCTTTTGTGGTTGATTTTAAGTACAATGGCTTTGGTTCCTTTCCTATCCCATGTTGTAGAATTTTTGAAGTTAGCAAATGCATCAGGTACCTAGTCCTTTGAGGAAAGCACATTGAGTGGGCGAGATGAGTTCCGTGATCTTGAGGACCCACCGATTGGCCAAAATCTTATAGAGTATTCTAAGTGGGAGATTGATGAGGCTGATGGGTCTATAATTGGTGATATCTTTTGGTCCACCTTTTTTGTATACAAGGGAGATGGCATAATTGTTTATGAAGCACATTTCCTTGGGGTCTTGATTTGGCAAGGCGAGTCTATTTACCATGATCATGAAATCTATTAATAATATCCCAAAACTTCTTGAAAAGTTCTGGGATGCATCCACATGGGACATGGGATTTTAAGGATTTAAGATTACGAATGGTATTGAATACCTCATCCTCCGTGATGGGGATAATCAGATCCTCTGGATATTTGTTTTGTCCCAGCATGTATGGGATGAGGTTGAACGAGTGAATCGGTTATTTTGGTGGACCATGGTAATTCTTTAGAAGTAATTGGTATCTATTCAGGCGATAAATTGATTATCAGAGTGTTCAATCCCATCAAGGTCTCTAAGGCACAAAATTGTGTTTATACTTCTCATAGCAACGGCTATCGAGTGTAGAAAATTTGTGTTTCTATCACCCTTGCGCATCCATCAGTTTTTGTTCCATTGATTCATGCGAAGGAATTCATCGGCACTTGCTTGATAGTTCTTCAAGAGAGGTTTGTGGGGGCTGGCTAGCATTAGGGATTTCTAAAGGTCTTCAATCTTACAAGCAAGTGATGAAGAAGCCTCATAAAATGGTTTTATGTTTTTCTGCTTCCACAACATCCGCTTTAAGTCTTTTGACCTTGTGGTACTAATCATGGAATGGGTTGTGACCTGGGGAGTGTTGTGACCAAGAGGTTCGGACCATCTGGGTGAATTTTGATTTTTAGGACTAGAAGTCCTTCATTTTGAAGGAGAGTTTAACTAGTTTGTGGGGAGATCACACTTAGGGGGGGGGGGGGGGGGGGGGGGGGGGGGTAATAATTGTCAAATCTATCGCTCGTCTCGTTAATTCAATTATATGATTGATCCGGGCTTCTGAGTTTGATAAGACCCGTGTTATGGAACCATTGAAGGACCTCTTAATTAAGGATAGGGGTCGCTGAGTGGATGAATCAATAGTGTATCTAGTAAGATTAAAATCACTCACGACGATCAAGTGTGCATTAGTGAAATCAAATTGGGAAAGAAGTTTAGGAAATCATTTTTAAGGGGGACCATAAATGTTGATCATGTAGATGGGATGGTTACTTTGGGTATGTGTTAGTTTGATAATGGTGAAGAAGTCTTAGTCCGCCTGAAAAGGCAAAAAAAGATGTTTGGGTCCCATGCATAAAGGATGAACCAAATTTTACACAATGGATTATTATGCTAGGGTTAGAAATTCGAGCGAGGGGAACCTAGTCCTAGGGTCTATATCTTTGATATGCATTTCTTGCAATGCAAGTATGTTGAGATTAAAATTGGTTACTAGGTTTTTTAGCCTAGCAGCTTTCCGGGGCCTCCATCCCCCTAATGTCAATGAATATGTCGATATCTATGAATTCCATGGCTTTGTTTTTACGCTGTATGCCTAACTTAGCAAATTGGGAATTTAGCATCCCAAACGTGGGATGCAAAACTTTTCTTTCTGCCAAATCGTCAAAAGGTAGACACATGCTCGGTAATGTGCCTAGGGAGCATTTTAGGGTTTTGGTGGTGATACAAAAATCAGGACTGTGGGAGGGATCACATTTGAGTAAATCAAATTTCCAAGAAAAACTGAACACCATACCAGAGGGTGGGGTGGGAGCCGGTGTTGCGGCCATTAAGGATGGAGCTTGGACATGCAGGACACTATTGGTGGAAGCCGAGGTTTTTGACGGTTTGATCATCAAGGGTTTAATTGGGCATTACGCTTGGGGAGAGGGAGGGTGTGGCCACGGATTTCTCCTTACTTTCTAAGTCCATGACTTCTTTCATTTCTCCATAGCTCACTTGGATGGGAGCCATGCAACGCACTTGCAAACATTTTCATCAATAGTGGCTCTCATGCTTTGGAGCCACATGATGGCATCTTCGACCGACTTTTGATCTATATCTTTTGTGACCTTGAAGTTGGCATCATTCGAGAAGCCATGATGTGTTGGGAAAGGTAGGGGTTTGATGCGGGCGTTCTCTCAGGTGGCAGCCATGCATATATCAAGATTGATTGTAAGAGCTCAACAATCCGAGGATAGGAGCTCATATCGCAACTCCAAGTGAGAGGTCTTCTAGGGTTGTTCATTCTTCATGTACTTACTGACAAGGATGCTTTAGATGTTCTTTTCACAAGATGGAGTGTCATAGTGGGTGAAGCCCATCTCGCAAAACTGATTTATGGGATGGAAGGAGGCCTCAAGACACCATCGATGGTGATGAATTCAATACCTTTAAGGATGGATTGTACCTTTGAAATATCCAATAGAAGTTTGATGATGAATGCATCGCGTTTCCCAAAGTTCTTGACAAGGTTATTCAGGATGTAGTGGTATCGGTGGTGTGTGTGTGTGGGGGGGGGGGGGGGGTTAGAAGCGTCAACTAATATGGGTTGACCTCTTTTTGCCCGAAGGATGGGAACCATATGTAGAACCATGTCGGGACGTCATTTTTCTTGTCTTCTTTATTGTTTAATAGAGCAGATTTATTATCTTTGCTTGAGTTGGCTTAAAATAACTCAAAAAATTCTAACACCTAGGATCTTCTATATAGGATGGATGCATTTAGCATAGTTTCAATCCTTATCTTGCATGGTGAATGGAGAATGTTGTATGCAAGATAAGCTTTTATGAACTATGCATGCACCGTTAGTATTATCCATGCTTTATTTTCTTGTATCGGAGTTTTCCTTTTAAAAGGAAATTCAACCACACATTTTGCTTCAACACAATTCAAATATGGCCTGAAAAGCTAAAGACACCTTTCATGACCAAGTTGTTTTGAAAATCCAAAAAACGTATCAAACCACTTGGATTCATGCATTTTAGTTAGGCATACATGATTCCATACACTTGTGATTGATTGTTCACTCGTATATCCATGGGATCACTAGAGTCACCACTCTCATAGATGTATTTGTGTTGCTTATATTTATTCACCGATTCTAATTAGGAAAGCATTAGGAATTTGCAACATACTATAGTAATGACATGATTCCTGCCATGACACAAAGTACGTCCATACGTCCTCTTCTTACTGCTGAAGATAAGCGATGCCTCGAGACCGATGTAGCTTTCCAAGTATGTCTTCGTTTGTCATGTAGGGTGAGAGACAATCTCCATGTAACCATCGGACCGACTACCCACTTAGTCATTGTCAAGCCAGGAATGTACGCGATTTACCTCATGGTCTTCAACTAAGTGTATGTCCTTATCTTCTTACTGATAGATATAATCTCAAGTGGATGTATCGATGACAAGATTGAAGATAGTTTGAGTGATACAGTAAAGCTAGTATTTTTTTAGTGATACGATAAGATGGTTTCTGATCATGGTCATCTCTATGGAGAAATCCTATAAAATAAAGTAAATCTTGAAAGAAGATACCACGAGACTCGATGAAAACCACTTGAGCTACTAGCTATCCTTTGAAAACAGTGATAAGAACTCATTATGTGCGTAACATTTTTTAAAAGATAAAAGCCAACTGTCACTATGAGAAACTGCTTAATTGGGGACCAGAACATTCGGCGATCGAGGAAAAATGAACACCTGTGAAGATCGTTGGGATGGTTGGTGCTTGACCGTGCCCTCCTTCGTGAAAGGGACGGTCAAGGAGTTTCCCATCACACGAAACTGATATCCAACATCAAATGGATGAGGAAGAAGGTCCACATGCAATACAAGAGGCACGAACACCATAACAAAGGTTGGATGCATGCAAAACAATCATCGAATGTGGCACATGGTTAAAGTAATGCCACATTAGATCATTATTGAATAATAGAGGGTTGATTATAGGTTCATGCTCAGATCAATGCATTGGCCTAAGGCTCAAGAATTCTGATATTGATACAATCATCTGACAATGATTGTAAGACCCTTGATAATTCATTTAAGTGGATTATTGATAGATATGTGATGGAGAGGTGCAAAAAGATGACTTTGATTAAATTTCACATTTGCTTAAATATTCAAAAGCACATGAATCGAAGGTAGTTTTTTAATGACAAAAAGAATCATATGATCTCCATTGACTAAATATAAATAAGCATTCAAGAGAGCTTACTTAGAACTTTAATCAGTCTAAACATTATCTCTGATGGAAGCATGTAGCTCCTGTGAACTGAGGCTATTGATGAGCAAGTACTTAGTGTCATACCACCGAGATCCTTTTTGTTAATGTGTCATTTTGAGTTGTAGTTCAAAAATCAGAGATCAATCAAATTCTCACAAGAATATGCAATTAATTCAATGTGAAAAATTATTTATTTTACTTGAATAAGTCTCAAGATCAAACTCAGAGAGGCAATGTGAGGATCTAGGTTTAATTTTAAACAACTCAGAGGTAGGTCTTCATAAGAGGATTTTTTATGTATTTTGGATTTTTTACAATTTTTTACATATTTTTAGTATAAAAGATGCAATGAACTTGAAGCAAATTATATGATGAATGATTTATATTTTTATGCAAGAAAATAAACGTAATGAAAGATATCAAAGAAAATAAAACAATGAAATGTTTTTGGTTTTGTTTTGAAATGCACTGAGATATGCATGAAGTGCAAAGAATCCTTCAAATTAGTGAATTTTTAAACCCCTTAAACACTCTCAAGAAAAATCCAATAAAACTTTCTGTGATAGCTTAAAGAATAGTGCATACGTTGATGTTTTATTTTTACAAGATACTATAATGCAGACCAAGAGCATAAATCTCGATATTAGCTCAAAAAGTTTTCAATTTCAATTCTTTTTCAAATAGGTATTTTTGCACTATTTATTTAAGAATATATGAATTTAATATGAATTAAACACTCTCAGAACAAAAGCCTTTATTCCAAAAGTCATAAATAATTAAGTGATGAATCTCCATTTCATCACCTTTATTCTTTCATTTTGGCCTTCAAACCTTATCTAAATACATGTATATATATCATTAATTTGCCAAATAAGTACTCTTTAGTTTGTACAAAATACTCTATAAATTACTGCATAAATATTGTATTCATTGCCAAAATAAAAGAATAAAGAAAAAGAAAAGAAAAAGAATGAAGTGTCAAGGACACTGAATGATCCTAGCACCCGAGACTCGGTCATCTTGATAACTTAGTCGCAAGGAATAAAGTAGGGAGAGATAGGGTAGATGAATTTATACATAAATCACATAACATCAAAAATCTCATTTTAATTCATCAATAATCACTTTTTGGTACCCATTTTCTACAATTAATTTTGTACCTCAAATAAGTAAACTTTGCACATGGAAGTTGTAGATAAAAATATGTAGAAAAATACAAAATTTATTTCATATAAAAATAATACAAAATGTACATTCTATACTCATAATAAAATTCAAAAATCCCAACTTAACAGACATGTATCTCCTCCATATAAACTCAAAATGCATCAAAATTACCTTAATTATATATAAATTTTAATAAGCTATTTAATAGAAGTGGTCTCACTTAATTTAGAGTTAAGATGCAAATGTTAGGTTTTGGACCCCTATTCTTTTTATTTCTTTTTTATTTTTTTTTATAATTTTATATTTTTATATATTATAAATATTATTTGAAATATATGTACATAAATTAAAATAAATTAAAACCATAAAAATACAATAAAATAAAACAATATACTAAAATACATTGATGAATTACCTATACATATGCTATATAATAAATATCCATATTTATTTAGGTGTACAAATAACTTCAGAAAATAAATAAAATATATTTATGTGTATTTAAATTAAGTTATAAATATATAAAATATGTGCATAAAATAATAAAATCTAAAATGCAAAATAAAATAAAATATATAATATATAGTTAAATATACATATAATTATACATATAATTATTAGCACCTAACAAATTAATTGTAAAAATAAATAAAAATCAAAATAAAATACTACGAAAAATAAGAAACATACTTTATGTTTTAATCTAAAAATAGATAAATCATTTACTATTTTAAATTCAATTAATAAAGATTTTTCTACTCGGATTTTTCTGGTTGGTCCACGTGGACCAACCAGAGGGCTCCCTTGGTTGACATGGGTCAACTCTTCGACCCAGGACACCTACCACTGTCAGGGTGAGAAGACCCCCGTCTTCTCCCCTTTCTCCCGAGTGAATAATCACTCATTTTAATCGGATCTTTCATGCAAGACAACCTTTGATCGAACCTAATACCCGCTTGGCCCTTAAATCCCTTGTACATTCCTCCAATCTCTTAGAGTTCGTCGGTCTTTGAAGCTCCTCCTCAATGTTTATAAAGTACATCCCTCCACCTCCTTGCTCATTTTAATCTCCCTTCCTTAGTTCTTAGACCCTCAAATCGATCCCAATAGATCTGTGTTGGTGACAGGAGCATAGATCTACAGTTTGCAGTGAGGAGGAGCTAAGGAAGAGGCGGTAGCCATCTCCGGCATGACTCCGTCGTGAGGTTCATCTCCCGTACCTCCACGTGTGATTGATCTCCTTTTCTACTATTTCTACGTAATATCTTTAGTCTTAATTTTGATTCTGTCGTTAGTTTTTAATTTCAATCAATAGGTTAGCTTGAATCCTAATTTGCATGTTTGCCTGGAGCATGTGCTTCAGGCCATAATCACATGTATTTTGACTATAATCGACCCATCTTCACCCCCTACTCGTTCCTCAACCCATTCTATGCATTTTGCCCATAAAATCCCCCTCGATCCTACTCGAATCAAGGACAATGGAGCTCCTTCCATCGCCTCCATTGGAGCTCATCACCACACCCATCCACGAGGTGCCGAGCCTTTCCTTTTGGGCTAAGACCTTCGTCTTGAGCCTCTAAGTGTTTTGCGTGCAGGTTCGGGCCAAGCGAAGTCCCTGGAGGAGGTTTTGAAGCCCCTTTCTTGCTCCTGGCAGAAGACCTTCCAGGTCTTAATCAAGGATATCTGGACTTAATCTGAGTGCACATGATGACATAGAAGGCCCCCAGGAAGATGATGCACCCCATGGCATGAAGAGTCAAGCCCGGAGTCGCATGGCATCAATGATCGAGTCGAAGGAGGTCATCTTTTCTTCGCATTCTTGGAGACCTCCCAGGAGCTGTTGGATCGAGATGTCTCCCCAGGTCTAATCTAGATCGTCTGATCCGAGCTGAAATGATACTTCTTCGAACCGTCAGATCCACTTAAGTGGCGCCTACGTGGTGTCACCAAAATCATTCACTCCCGCCTGATCTGGGTAAACTTCACAGATGCCCCTCCTATATTTTGTTATTTTGATTTAGTACTTAAAGCATTCCTCTAATTGTAAATTAATTAGGATTAATTGCACTAAGGGGCCCATACTTTATGTTATTTGCAAAATAGTCCCAATCAGGCTCATGTGCATACACGCGTTTATTTTGTAATATTTACGTGGATACCCTTGAACTTCCATGATCTGTTCTGAAATGCATGCTAATTTATTTTAAATTGCAACTAGGTCCTTGCTCAGCCTAGAATTTTGATTTTATTTGTTTGATCTATTAAAAATAGCTCATGTACTTGTTTAATTTCGGGAAAATTATTGTAAGTGCCTTAAATCATGTTTATCCATGTTGTATGTTTGGATTTGGCATTTAATTAGTTTTTACATCTGTTAAATTTAGTTAAGCATTATGTATTCCATGTATAAAATTCAAAATCCCCAAAAAATATTAAAACTCCTCCAATTGCCAAAGTCTTGTCAATCCACAATGCAGATCAATAGTCGTCGAAGCGACCTCAGACGAAGTACCAAAAATTCAAAATTAACCCCACAAATAAATATAAAGCAATGCAAAATAATTTGTGGAGTTAAAATTTATTATAACTCTACAACAAAGATGTGTATAGGTGCAAGTATGTGTAGAGTGTCGAACACAACGAGTAAAAAGGATAGATTGTGCAAATTAATGCAAAGAATGTGATGCCTGCTTCTTTGTCTATTTTTATGTGGGTTTTTCATTTTATATTTTTTTATTTTATTTTTGTTTCTATTTTCTTATATTTTAATTTGTGATTTTTATATTGTCTTTTTATATTTTTAGATTATGTATTTTCTTTTTTCTTTTTAATATATAATATGGAATATATAGGACTATATATGCAATATATAGTAGGATGATTATAAATACCACTAAAATAGTCAAAATACATGAAATAAAATCTTTTGGGGTTTTAAATATTTTATACTATTTTTGTATTTTTAAGAAATTTTGCTAATTTTTATGGGTTTAAAAGTCAAAACTATCCCAAATCAGGTATTTAATAAATATCCGAATTTGAAATGAAGATTAAAAATATCAAATGATGTCCAAAATTCTTCAAATCAATTTTAATATAGAGATAATAATATGAAGAAAATTATAAAATAGAAAAATATATTTTTGGAATTTTTAAGAATTTTATAGATTTTTATAAAGTATTTTGGGTTTTTTAAATTTTTGAGAGTTTTATTTTTCTATTTTTAGTGATTTTTGGTCTAATGTTAAAAATACTCAAATAAACAATATTTTTGGGATTTTTCGAAAAGTATTTATATTTTTATGGATTTTAGACCGCAAATAGGGAAAATCTGTGCTATTTTCAATTTTTATAAAATAAGAAAAATGCTTAAAATCGAAATCCAAAAATGTGGCGTGAATTATGACATATCAGGCATCTAATAGTATTTTTGTGATTTTAGGAGCACAAATGATATATTTAATAAATAGAGCAAATGCACAAAAATTAATGGCCTAGCAGGGGCACAAATGTAAATAAAATAAAGTACAGAGGCCTTGCTGCAATTTTCATAAAATTATATAACGGGAATAAAAAGTTCTTAAGCCAACACGAAATACAATAAATCATGGAGGCCTTCCTGCAAAATGCCGTCTCACGTGGGACCGCATGTGAGGTGAGATGGCGCAGACTGACTTGCAAATATAGGAAATACGAGGGTTTTGTGAAAAAAGTACAAAACTAAATGAGGCAGATGTATGATTTTAAACTAATTAATAAATACAAAAATTGATTGGGCCAAAGATGCAAAATACCCAACTAATGTGCGTGATCGGATGGTGATAGTGATCCACTTGCCACGTGTCGCAACCGCAACACGCGATACCGCTTCTCACATCGACGTCCCAGATTAGATCTGAGATCAATGGTCAAGGGCTCCGCAGATCCGACATCGGTTGTGCCTCGTGTTGAACCGCATTTCACAACTTTAATTGTCGTCTTTTATTGTAGTTTAGGTGGTGAAAATGGTTCAGCAAAAACCATATTTTCGAATATGTGGAAATTAATTTTACTTGACAAGTCTAACAAGGCCAAATTCAGGGGCACGAGCCTCTTCGTATATTTATCGAATTTTGTCGATTAATGAGTGATTATTTCCAAAGGCGTAGGTCTTCATGCAGATGCATACGAAAATGCATATAAATAATGCAAGAAATGATGCATGGCATTTTATTTGATTTTATGCAAGTTAAAACAATGGGATGCCATGCATGCATTAAATTAAATGGATGATGATAAATGTATGCAAGACAAAATATACAAATGTGCCCAAATTTAATCATGTCTATTAGCAATCAATTAAGGGTGGATTTCAACGTTAAATCTAATATTAAAGACGAATAATGGCATTAAAAATAAATGCGCAGGGGAAAATATAGACAATAAAAAATTATCTCCATAAATTAAGTTTCAAATCAAGAAATTAGTCATGCCATTAGAAAGATAATGAAAAGAGCATCAAAACGAAACTGAAATCACTCAATTTGGACTTAATGTGCTCAAGATTTGAAAGAAATAATGTAGGGACATAATTGTAATAAAAATGCATGAGAAATAAAAGATAAATATTGCAAAGAGGCCTCTGGAGGGACCTATTTGCAAATACCAAAACCTAGAAGGGCCCTTCTATAATTTATCCATTTACGCACAGGGACCATTTTGCAATTTCCAAAAGTCGTAAGTGCCTCCCTATAAAATACCCAGATGCGCACATGAGTCACATGCTTGGGGACCTAAATGTAATCTGAAAAGCTTACAGGGTCCTCGATGTAAATTGCCCAGCCCTGTACGTGCAAGGCACGTGAGGGGCTAGGCTCGGGAGGCACTTCAGCTTCGGGCCAAGTGGCTTCTTCTGGAGCTTCGATTTCTTGGCTCGATGCACCCGAGCCTGTAGGTCCAGAGATGCATCTTGGCTTGATCTAGACCATTAGACGGTCGTCGCGAAGCGCCATCCAACGACACATGTACTTCGTCATCGATCGGAGGAGAGACGACATATTTGGAGCTCCGGCATCGCAGCCAGAGCTCCTCCGAGCTCCTCTGTAGTCATAAATGATTTCATGAGCATCGTGGACACCCGGGAGGAGGTGTCTGACTAGAGGTGAAGCTGCAAGGGTAACTGGAGAAAGCAGACGATGAAGCGTCACCAGAGGTGGAGTTTGAGATCGGCGAGGGATCTTGAGCCCTGACCAATGAGAACCTGCAGGGGTTTGTCATAGAGCCGAAGCATGCAGAACAGGTGCGGGTTTTAGGTGAATGGAATGAGGCCCTATGTGTGGCAGAGAAGGTGGAGGGTTTGGGTTCCATCTCCGGCGAGTCGAAGAGGAGTTGGGTCGAAGCGAGGAGGGGGTTTTGGAGAAGGAAAACGTTGGCGTAGGGTGGCTTGAGGATGAGGATGGTGTGGTGAAGTTGATGGGTGGTTTAATTGAGTAGGAGATGGTGTGTGAACAGCAAGATAATTAAGAGAAACACGAGTGGAAGAAGGTTATCGGATCAGAGCTGGTTGTTGGGCAGAGCTGGTGGCCTATACTGAGGTTCCATTGGAACCTCGGGGTCGTCGCATGAAGAGGATGACCATCCTCGGTGCTCGGCAATGCCTGAGATGCAGTGAGACGGTGGTCAAGCCGTGGGATGACACCTGGGAAATCAACCATCGTCGCCGGCCAATTCCGCCTCCTCCTATCACGAGGAGGGGAAGGCAGCTAGGAAGAAGGCCTGTGAATGGTGGACGATGTAGAAGGAGACAAAGGGAGTGGTTTTGTATGCAGAGGAGGTTAGGTGTTACTGGGGATTTGCAATGAATGGAGGAGTGATGGAGGAGGTGCTGGGGGTTATGTGAGGAAGGTGGAGGAATTGGCTGCACGAGGGTGGCTTTGGATTAATGAGAGGTGTCTGGAGGGCGAAGCTAAAAATAGAAGTGGGCGAGGTGGCTGTAAGGCGTAACGTCTGGGGCGGGGGCCGTTTGGAGGAAGATGATGACTCAAAGCTGTTGGATCTTGTGATCCAACGGTTTTGATTAGAGCGAGGTCGGAGGGCCTAGATCAGATCAGAGGATCTGATGGGTAAAATGAAGGTTGAGCGAGATCAAGGGCGGAGATGAAGTGAATGACATGGCATATGGGTGGCCATTGGATCAGGAGGAGATCTATGGCTAAGGTTGAGGCACGAGGGAGCGGATGAGATCTCATCAGGAGCTGCGATCAGATGTTTGAGAAGGGAGCAAGTGTGGATGGTGGCGATTGAGGTGGGAAAGAGAGGATCCAACGACCAGAAAGGAGGTCGGGTAGTGAGAGAGGGGGCGACCACATGGACGACCCAGAGGGTGCCACGTGGCCCAATCAGGAAATTCAGAAATAAGTAAAATAAGTGAAATCCAAAGGAAATAGTTAGAAGCAAAATTAGGAAAAAATCAAAACCTGAAAGTTGTAGATCTCTATGAGATCTACTAGTTTCATGTTGAACAAAAAAGAGGTCATTTGTACCAAAGTGAATTTTTGGGAGTATTTTTAAGAGATAAAAACACTGCTTTGGATTTTTGATATTTTTTGATTTCTTTTAAAAGCCAAAATAATTATAGAAAATATTATCCTAATTTTTAGATGTTTTTAATAAGATAGAAAGTAAAGAAGAAATGTTAGTAATTAAATACAATAAATAGAGTTAGTTGATTAGAGTTATTTATAGGTTAATTGTACACAGTTATATATAATATAATACAAGATAATAATAATGAATTGTTTGTGATTTTTATTGAATTGTTTAAGCTTGGGGATTAATAATTGAATTTTAGCATGATGAATCTAACTTTATACCCTATACTTAAACTATGGTCGTCCTCGAGCGTCTAAAGAATAAAAGAAGTCGGATTAATTCCTGACAATGCATGTGAAAATTTTAAGGCTCAAATTCTTCAAGACCTTTAATCTAAGTGATCCTAAAATTCTGGGCTCAACCATGCTCTAGTCAAAAGGAATCCAAGTTCTCTAATTATCAGACTCTCTGTTTGTACATATAATATAAGGATATGAAAATTAGTGTATTGTATTCATGAGACTCGAGTCAAGACATCACCCAAAGTTCCAGTCCAGGAGACTCTCCTCTAGACCTAATCCTCAATACTAGGGAATAAGTCTATTCTTGCTTCAGTCAACCAACTCACTAGTTTGTTAGACTTGAAAGTGTAGATGGTCGGCCAGATGATGGATGGCATAGGATTGTGTCTATTTTCTCTCCCAAATATTGGAACAAGGGACCTCTCAAGTGCCTTATTACTCAACACTTGTATATTTTTTTGGTTGATCAATGTGTTCGTCAAGAGTATTCAGAGTCGTTTGCACTTGTTTTTCTTGGAATACACCGGGGTGTGTCTCTTTTGAGTATCTAAGATACATTCGACATCCAGACTTATATCACTATACGATGCAAATCCCTTTTATGATGCTAGCCCGACTCCTTGGTCCTAATAGCATTTGGTCCAAGTGGACGCTTTGAAAATGGTTGGGAGCGCTCGCTTTTGGTAGAAGCTCGTAGAATTTGACTTTGTAATGATTGATCTTTTCTTTGAATATTTCTTTCTTTTCTTTTCGTTTTGGCTAGCTCCACTGCTTTTACCAAAACTTGGCGCACACTGATCAACAATTAGATTTCATCACACCCTGACATATAGGTAGATATCAAATGATAGCATGCAAACTTGTTCACATACTGGCTAGGGTTTTCCTGACACTCAGGTTCTTGAAGCCTTCATTAACTTTATCCCATCCTCGAGTATCATTAGATCAGGTCTAGACTCAAATCACCAGTCCTAGTTCCTCAAGTGATAACTCAACTCATCTCATCAATTATGCAGCTGTGAATGTGTTGTGCTAATCATATTCTTTAAAGGGTAGAGATGAGGAGTGCAATATAGCGCTCAAATCTTTCAAACTAGGGAAGTGTGGATTATTAAGTTTTGAAAACTCTAATGACTAAGGCTGGCTAACTCAGACTCTTAAGATCTCAGAAATCAAGTGTCCTCAAATCCTGAAGTCTTTGGTGATAGCGAATGTGTCAGGAATACACCAACTCCTTCGTCAGTTATTTTTGTGATTTTTATCTTTTTGCAAAATTTTATGAGTTTTAGTTTTTCATTTTTTAGTTATTTTGAGAGACAATGACTGGCCCAAGCTCATATGAATAGTTACATCTACTTCCATCCAGCATGGGTGTAAATAAAGACCGTTAGAGGGACACGTGTTACTTGAAGATGGAGCCATAGAAAGTGTCCTCTAAACTACCCACTCTACTAAGGGAGACCGAAGTTCCCTCACTGAAGAGTAGCTACTCATTTTAAAGCCTAGTATTAAGAGCCTCTACAAAAGAAAAATTTTCATTGTTCAGATTTTTAAGGAATTTTTGAAAAAGTTAATTTTATTTAAAAAAGTTATCCCTCAATTTTAAAAAGAATTTTACATGACTTTTTACAAAAGCAGTTCACAGATCAACTTAAACGAAGCCAAAAAGTTTTCAAAAATTTTAAACACGAGTTATGGCTAAAGTATATACACAATAATATACGGAATACCCCTATACTTAACTTTTGCAATGTCCTCATAGCACAAGTGATATGAATCCATAGCTTTGGTTAAATACATGGTGATATAGCGGAACTGATAGGAGGACCCTCCTATACTTAGGTCAAAACATGAGCTAAGTATAAGAAGGACAGATAGGGGGAGTAATGGATGATTCGGGTCCCCCTATACTTGGATTGGAAATAGCCTAGGTAAAGGATCTGGAATTTGGGTTGGCTGTCCGAGACTGTTAGGGTTAGGGGGTGTTCATACACAGATGCAAATCATGGAGATGGGGGAGGGGGTGAATTTTTTTTACAGATGAAGATGTGGATGTGGGCGGGAGGGGGGTGTTGGGAGGTGATTGTGTGTGGATATACAGAATGATCAGGGGGAGGGGATGAGTGGATATACACATGTAGATGTATGCATGTGCGTGTGGGGAAGGGGTTAGATCATCTAGTGATCTATATTTTCTTGTTTTTTTCCTTTCTTTTTTTACAAGAAAATGCATGAAGAGCTCACTAATGTTTCTTGAATCTTTGTTCTTTTATTTTGCGGCTCCTTGTAGTGGGAGCTCCCAACTCCGCGCCTCCATGGATCTCGAGCGTCCTTGATCTCCATGGGATCTGCCACAAAAGAATTTGTTAGGAAAATATCAAGAAATTTAATCAATAAAATGAAGCAAAAATAACGTGATGAGAAGACCTGAAAATTTTGAAAATATTCACATAAAATTATTTCACAAAAATCGACAAATAAATTAAGGTGAGTCATGTCCCCAACAATGGCACCATTTAATGAACCGCATTTTCACCACTTTAGTTATCGTCTTTTATCGTAGTATAGGTGGTGAAAATGGTTCAGCAAAGATCACATTTTCGAATATGTGGAAATTTATTTACTTGACAAGTCTACCAAAGTCAAACTCAAGGACAAGAGCCTCTTCGTCTATTTATCAAATTTTGTCGGTTAATGAGTGATTATTTCCAAAGGCTTAGTTCTTTATGCAGATGCACAAGAAAATGCAGATAAAACAATGTAAGAAATGATGCATGGCATTTTTATTTGATTTATGCAAGTTAAAAAGAAGGGATGCCATGCATGCATTAAATTAAATGAATGCAGATAATTGTATGCAAGGTAAAATATACAAACATGCCCTAATTTAATCACATCCATGACCACTCAATTAAGGGTAGATTTCAGAACCAAATCTAGTATCAAAGATGAATAATGGCAAACTATAGATATCAAAAAGTAGCTTCATAAATGAAGTGTCAAATCAAGAAATTAATCATGCCATTAGAAAGATAATGAAAAAACATCAAAATGAAACTGAAATCACTCACTTTAGACTTAATATGCTCAAGACATGAAAGAAAAAAAATGTAGGGGCATAATTGTAATAAAAATGCATGAGAAATAAAAGAAAATTAATTGCAAACAGGCCCATGGAGGACCCATTTGCAAATACAAAAACCCGAGGGGCCCTTCTATAAGTTATCCATTTGCACACGGGGAACATTTTGCAATTTCTAAAAGCCACAAGGGCCTCCCTTAAAATATCCAGGCACGTACACGAGGCACTCACCTGGGGACCAAAATGTAATATGAAAAACTTTCAGGGTTCTCAGTGCAAATTGCCCAGCCTCGCACGTACGAGACACGTAAGGGGGCCATGCTCGGGAGGCGCTTCAGGTTTGGGCCAAGTGGCTTCATCTGGGGCTTCGATTTCTTGGCACAGTGCACTCGAGCCTATAGGTCCGGAGATGCATCATGGTTTGATCTAGGCCATTCGATGGCCGCCGCAAGGCGCCATCTAATGACACATGTACTTTGTCACCGATCGGAGGAGAGGCGATGCATTTGGAGCTCTGGCATCGCAGCCGTAGCTTCTCTAAGTTCCTCTGTAGTCGCAAACGATCACATGAGCATCGTGGACACTTGGTGGAGGTGTCTGACCAGAGGTGAAGCTGCAAGGGTAACTAGAGCAAGCAGTCGACGAGTGTCACCGGAGGTGGAGTTCGAGATCGGCGAGGGGCTCGAGCTCTGACCATTGAGAACCTGCATGGGTTAGTCATATAGCCGGAGCATGCAGAACAAGTGAGGGTGTGAGGTGAATGGAATTTTACCCTATGCGTGGCGGAGAAGATGGAGGGCCTGGGTTCCATCTCTGGCAAGCCGAAGAGGAATTGGGTTGAAACAAGGAGGGGGTTTTGGAGAAGGAAGAAGATGGAGGAGGGTGGTGCGAGGATGCGGACGGTGTGGTGAAGCTGATGGGTGGTTTAATTGAGTGGGAGATGGTGTGTGAGAGAAACACGAGCGAAGAAGGTTACAGGATCGGAGCTTGTTGTTGGGTAGAGCGAGTGGCCTATTCTAAGGTTCCATTGGAACCTTGGGATCATCGCACAACGAGGATGATAATCCTCGATGCTCGGTGGTGCTCGGAGACACCGCGACACAGTGGTCAAGCCGTAGGTTAACACCTGGGAAATCAACCATCGTCGCCGACCAATTCCACCTCCTCCTGTCACGAGCAAGGGAGGTGGCTAGGAAGAAGGCCCGTGAATGGTGGATGACGGTAGAAGGAGGCGGAGGGAGGGGTTTTGTAGGTGGAGGATATCAGGTGTTGCTAGGACTTTGCAATGACTAGAGGAGTGATGGAGGAGGTGCTGGTGGTTACATGAGAAAGATGGAGGAATTGGCTGCATGAGGGTGGCTTTGGATTGATGAGAGGTGTCTGGAGGCCGGAGCTAAAAATGGAAGCGATGGGTGGCTGTGAGGCGTAATATCTAGGGTAGGGGCCGTTTGGAGGAAGATGACGACTCAAAGCCGTGGATTATGCGATCCAACGGTTCTGATTAGAGCAGGGTCGAAGGTCCTAGATCAGATCAAAGGATCTGATCCAGCAGTTGTGGGTGGGCGGTGATGGATGGGTAAGATGAAGGTTGAGCGAGAACAAGGGCGGAGATGAAGTAAATGACATGGCATGTGGGTAGCCATTAGATCAGGAGGAAATCTGTGGCTGAGGTTGAGGCGCGAGGGAGCGGATGAGATCTCATCAGGAGCTGCGATCGGACGCTTGAGAGGGGAGCAAGTGTGGACGGCGACGATTGAGATGGGAACGAGAGGATCCAATGACCATAAAGGAGGCCGGGTGGTGAGAGAGGAGGCTGCCACACAGACGGCCTAGAAGACACCACATGGCCCAATCAGGAAATTCAGAAATTAGTAAAATAAAAAAATCAAAAGAAATATTTAGAAGCAAAATTAGGAAAAGTCAAAACATGAAAGTTGTAGATCTCGATGAGATCTACAAGTTTCATGTTGAACAAAAAGTAAGAAGAGGTCATTTGTACAAAAGCGAATTTTTGGGAGTATTTTTAAGAGATAAAAACACTGCTTTGGGGTTTGAAATTTTTTGTTTTTTTAATTTCTTTCTAAAAGCCAAAATAATTATAAATAATATTATCGTAATTTTTAGCGGTTTTTAATAATATAGAAAATAAAGAAGAATAATTAGTAATTAAATACGACAAATATAGTTAGTTGATTAGAGTTATTTATAGGTTAATTATACACAGTTTATATATCTAATGTAATACAAGATAATAATAATGAATTGTTTGTGATTTTTATTGAATTCTTTAAGCTTAGTGATTAATAACTGAATTTTAACATGATGAATCTGACATTCATCACCTCGTGAAGAACACGATGAGATCCAACGAATGTAAGATGGTTGAAGAAGAACTGGGATGAACCCCCACCGCAGCGAGCTTCTCCTAGCGAGCTCCTCGCTCTTTGATGTCCTCTGTTGCTCCAGGAAGGCCCAAATGGCTCCATGTGTCTTCCTTTATCCGCTGGTTGCGCAAAAAGGGCCCGAGGACACTGGAGATCTCCTACGGCGTCGGGGTCTAGGTGTCTCCGACCATGCTCAAAACCACTCCAGAATGGCTTTAGCATTCCAAAGACATGCACAAAAGGTTAATGGGTTGAGGGCAATTGCCTCGGCCCTGTAGCATAGGGAGTGAGCGAAGGGAGGAGTGTAGCAGCGGTCCTCCAACGTGGTGGTGGAATGGGAGGCCAATATGCCATTTCAGTGGCTGATCTGGGTGAGTGGAAGGTGTAACGTTGTGGGAGAAGTGTCGGGAAAGATGGTGAGGGCGGAAGGCGTGGTCGGAAAACGAGCCGGGACAGGTGGATATGTTCGTCGGAGTTAGCCTCTGGTGAACTGCGAATCTAAGATTTAAGGCTAGGCGAGAAGGGAATGATTAAATTAATAACATAAATGAAATGCAGAATAAAGCCTAAGCTAATAATGCAAGATATTAAACCTCAAATGGCCGGAGCCACGAGTTGGAACCGCTTGGAGCAGAGTTCCGGCGATGGTTGGGATGCCTCCACGACGCTCCTCCGTGCTGCTAATCGACGAGGCGATCCTGCTGTCACCTTACTCGAGCCTTAGAACACAAAAAGGAGGGAGAAGAACGGGCTAAAGGGGAACCAAATGGAGAAGAAGGCGATGGAAAGTTTTTGTATAGGATGGCCAAGCGTGAGGGGAAGATCGAGGGACACAAGTAGAGCAGAGCTCCAATCCTCGATTAAACGAGTGGGCGTGTAAGAGCATGGATCGAGGACAAAAAGGCATGAATGAATCAAGTTGACTAGGTGAAAGAATCGGCAAGGAGAATTTGATGAAGTTGGGGTCATACGAGGTTGTCAAAGCTACAAGGCCTAGGGTCAGATAGTTGACCAAAGTCAGCTATCAAAGCAACTTGGTTGGTTCACGTGGACCAACCAGGAAAAACCAATCCCAAAAATATTTAGAAATTTAATAGTAATTAGTAATTAATTTTATTAATTTTAAGTTGTAAAATAAAAAAGTGTTTATTATTTTTCATATATTTTATTATGATTTTTGTTTATTTTTTAGAGCTTTTATTTACAAGTTGATTTTTAGGGTTTCTTTATAGGTTTATTTACCTATGTTTTAAGTATTTTTTTGTATTTTGTATTTTATTATTTTATTTTACTATTTTATAAAATTATAACTTATTTTATATATATAAATATTTTTTATTATATTTTATTATATAATTATACTTAATTAAATATAGGTGTATATTGTATAGGTATATGTATAGGTATTTCATCTATGTATTTTATTTTAATATTTTATTAATGGTTTTATTCTGATTTTAATGTGCAAATATGATATAAATAACAGTTACAAAATTATAAAATTATAAAATATTAAAATAATAAAGAATAAATAAAATAATTATTTTATTCGGGTATATTATACAATAGGGGTCTAAAACCTAACTTTCACACCTTAACTCTTAAAAATATGAAACCACCTTCATCAAAATAGCTTATTAAAAACATATAGATAATTAAAGGTGATTTTGATACATTTTGACTTTGTATTTGAGAGAAATGGGTTTTTGGGAAGTTGAGATTTTGGCTTTTATTAAGAGTATAAAAATTGCACGGTATATTATTTTGTATGAAATCAATTTTTGTCTTTTTCTATATATTATTATCTATAGTTGTTATGTACTATTTGAGGGATAAAAAGTGGAAAATTAAATAAGGTCCCAAAAATGCATTGTTGATGAATTAATAAATGGAATTTTTATTGTATTATTCACCCTTATCTCCCACTACTTTTTTCCTTGTCGACCTAGTCATCAGATGCCTAGGTCTCGGGGTTTAGGATCATAAAATATCAAAGGTATTTTATTCTTTTCTTTTCTTTATTCTATAATTTCGGCATTAAAACAGTATTTTATACAATATTTATACAATAAAGAATGAATGTTAATTTGCACAAATTAGGTATATTTAAATGCATTATCTAGGGGTTTTAAGGCCAAAATGATATAATAAAGGTGACGAAATGGAGATTCATCAGTACCATGGCCATATTGATCCATGCAGTTAGGCGGATACAACTGACATTAACATGTGATATTCAATAATGGTCTCCAGTCTCAGAAAGAGATGGCAATCTTTCTCTAAGACTGATTTCCAACCGACTTCTTGATGCAAGTCATCTGCATATTAATATAGATTCGAAAGTGTCAGAATAATCACATCAAAGATTTGACTTGATGATGTCGAGATAAACTAAGACATGAATCATTACTGTCCTGATCAGGCGCACATCCTTTGACCAAATACAAATATACATCTATATATCTGAGCATGCACATTAGACATACTATTAGGTTGAAGACCTAACCAAGGTCCAATACCAGCACGTTGGTGTGCATATGATGATATGTGAGATGTACAATATCTCAAGGGTATTGCATGTTCAAACTCGATGAACCAGGAGACAGAGCTCACTCCTAAGATGTTTTGGGGTCCTAAAGAATTCCATACACGGTCGTCTTGTTTGTGAAATAAGACACGAAGTTGAGATATTAATATATACTTTTAGAAAGTATATGATTAACATTTTCGCTCGATAATCAAATGAGAAAACTATTGATATGTCATGAAGAAGACTCTAGTGTTTGAACTTCAGATATGTCAAATCATCCAATATGAAGTATGGATGAGTATTGGGAATACTCTTGGTTACATCTATCTTAATAGATCATCTATCATAACACTTCTATTCCTAGAGAATGATAAAATAAGATGGATTTTAGTGACTCACTTCTTGTCTTAATGATATCAGATTTAATTGAATTAAGTCTCATTCCATTTGATTCCAATTTCCAATTTCAATTTCAATGTCCAAATGTTGGAAAAAGAAATGGTAACGGAAATGGAGGTGAACTCATTTCTTGAGCTCATTTATATGATCCAATTGGTTTGGATAATGATTATAAATGAAAGTGGAAGACGATTTCATCACTCTGATCATTTGTTGAGCTCATGAATAGTGTAACACATTTTGTTGAGCTCCCATAGAGTGTGAATCTTTTCAGCTCAAGCTCAAAGATAGAATGTATTATGTTCTGCCAAAAGTGGTCTAAACCCCAATGTTGGATAATTATCTAATTTTCAAATTGCTATAGGCAGGTAGTATGATCTCCTCGATATTATCTCCATGTATCCATGACATGTGCTTACATATCCTAACTGAATTAGGACTTTTACTAAATGATATCAATGTTACGGTAATAATTGTTATTATCAATGATAAATGCATATCCAAGGTTTTGTGGATATGATCTGCATCATATGTATTTAACTAATATGAATAATGATTCGTAATAATTAATATGCACACACACATACACACACACATATATATATATATGAATATAATTCATATATTATTCTAAGATATATTTGTGAATATGATTCACATTAAAAATTGAATGAAAATTGGATATACATTTTATTTTAAGTTCATGAATAAGATTCATTATTTATAAGGTATGTCTCATAAAATACCCAATTAGGATTTTAGTAATTAAATCATGATTTGAAATGATAATTAAGAGGTTGCAACCAAAAATAGGACAAGACCATGGAGTCCTGATGTGATTAAAAGGCCCCTATTTTATAGTTGTCTATTCATTTATTTGGATGATAATTAATGGGATAATTTCAAAATCCTATTTATCGAAGGCAAAGGATTAAATCCATGCATTTAGATGATCATCCAAGAGCTCACATGGTGTACGTCCCTTTTAGGAGTAGGACTCCTAGGGGACGTCCCCCACATGTATAAAAGAGAGGACGTAGCCTTTCTCTTGATGAATACTTCCACCAATTCCATTACCTTGAGAGAAGAATCTTGAGAGTTTATAACTCTCTTGTGCGCGTCTACCCTCTTCTCCTACACTATCCTACATGTCCACTAAGTTGTCTTCTTCTTCTCTACAATGGTGTGGGCCTTTGTGAGAGAAGATCACCTTCTTCTCTATGCTTCTCATACATGAAAAAGGATTGATTTCTTGCAATGAAAGAAGGAGCTTAAAAATATTTAGATCTCATCCTTGCATGCACAAATTCAAGAAAAAATGATATTGAAGTTTGTGGAAAGCTACGTGATTCATCATGCTCCCATGAGAGGAGAGTCTTCGGATCGGACTTCATTCGGGAGGTCTCCTTCTTCAGAGACTCACGCTTCAAGAGATAACCCTGATCTCTTTCTAATATTTATGAGAACATAAGAAACTATGTTTGGAAATAGTTTCCTTTAGTTTATGGGTTTGCTTCGCATAATTATTTTGTTATGCTAAAACTTGCGTTCATGTGATGAGCATACTATAATGGCTAACTTTTTGTGATTGTTTTCCGCATTTTCATGATGCAAAGTATTAAAATTCCTTCAATTGTTATCAAATCCATCGTTTAAAGGATTTTGATTACATTCAAGTTTCATGAATAATCTGCCATATTATCACGATCATCATGTACATAGTTTTGTGACTGTTGTGATATTTCGAATGATTCAATAACATATGTTCTTGATGTTGTTCTCCTCTATTTAGAACATGTTTGCTGGGATATATATAATAAATAGAAGTTCTGGACTCCTTCTCAAAAGACACGCCAAATGTTGGTGGTATTCAAGTGAAGATTCAGATATCAAAAACAATCGCAGACTCTGATTTCAATCAAAGATAATAGCTAGAAAGTACTGATTTTTTAGTCATATAAAATAATAAAGTACTGATTAATGAGTCATTAATCATGTCCTCAAATACTGCAAAAAAACTTTGCGCGATTCCGACCGTGTGGCCTTGAGAAATGAGATTTCTCCATAGGCAGAGTTGGAAGAGGCCCCAATTTTTATAACAACTTGTTTCTCTTATTTTCGGAATAAAAATAGATGAAAATATATATGATATATTCACATCAAGAGTTGGATCTAATATTTTGAAAATATTTGGGGTCACAACAAATTATATGTCCAAGTTATATAATGCTTTCTAATTTAAAGTGCAATGGTCGCGACTTGAAAATTTTGAATCGGAAATCAGTGTTTGTTTCTTTGGATGTATGCAATAAAGTATAATGTCTAATTATTTCATATTTCCTTTATTTATTTGTGCATTTTGTTACATTGTGAATAATTAGAAATTGTGAATCGGGTGGATTGATTTTGTCGATTAGCTAGTTGTTATATTTGAAAATTTGTGGAAATTACAAATGTTTTAAATTCTTCAATTTTCGAGTGGTTATTATATAGTGCAATACATGATCGAAAGATCAATAAAATCTCTTAGCACAATTTGTAACATTTGTGTTGTCTAGAATCAGAATGGTGATGATGACTACTCATGGATATGTTGATGGGTTACTTAATTGGCAACATGCACATCGTGGTAGTGGAAGCGCTCATTGTCAGCATATTCTATGATCTAGTCGGATTCATTTCAAGGAAGGGTAGCATGAGAAGTCATTACTTACTTTTGAAAAATAGGGTAAATTATAATTTGGGTTCCCATCTATGGGCCCGGTCCCATAATGGGTCCCGATCTTTAAATTGTAACGATTCGGGTCCCAGGACCATTAATGTAAGAAACTTTTTGGGTCTAATGACGAGTATGCCCTTGTTTAAAAGTTGGAACCCAACCCCCATTCCCTTCCCAACAAGGGCATATTCGTCATGAACCCCAAAATTTCCATTTCCTAAATGATCCTGAGACCCGAATCGTTACAATTTAAAGATCGGGACCTATTCTGGGATCAGACCCATAGATGAGGACCCAAATTGTAATTTACCTTGAAAAATAATATTGGAATAAAAATTGTACTAATGAGTGTGTATACTATATAATAATATCAAAGTGCATAATTTGAATTGCTTGGATTTCTTGATTGTTACTTTTTAGTTGTATTAAAACTAAGATAATAATAAAGAATACTTGCTTATTAGATCCCTTATTAGATTAATCATGAGAATATGATTCAAAATAATTAATCATAAGTTTAAACAAGATATGGATTAGTCATATGATGGCATCCAATTGGAGACGCCCATGCATAGTCATGACTCCAAAGTACAAATTCGCATGGATTAGATTCTTCATTTCTTAAATGAGATGGGTCGTATGCGTAGTGACCCCAATATCATTCTCCATATTATTCAAACAATATTTGATTGTGCATAGCATAATATTTTAAATTCGCTCATTGACAATTGGTTTAATCGACAACATGCCAACTCCATATATGTGGGGGTATGGGTATTGAAGACTGAATCGAGAATTCAAGTTGGACTTGCAAGGTGGGAAGAGTTTTCCCTTCTTTCACTGTCTATTTTCTCATCTTATTGTGGTGCAATGAAGTGGAAAGAAGACTCAGATTTCATAGCGAGACCTTTGGGTTAGCTTGCCTCATGCTTTGAAAGCTTGCAAGGGAAAGACTTTCAAAGTATGAAAAATATAAGAACATGTTGATTTGAAATATTTAAACACCTTAATCAAGATTAATTAAAATTCATTATTTTAATTTCGAATGAAATCTCTCAACCCATCGAACAATCTGCTTGAGTTGATCAATTAACTAGTCCAAACTATTCAGATTGAATATGTAATTTGGAAATTGTACTTGAGATAGAGCGCATAACATATGTTCTCTTGTCTATGAAGCATGAACCCTCAGATAGAGGATTCTCATGAGTTCAAAAATAAGCAGGACGAGGATCATTCGATTGCTCGTTTCTACATTCTTGGATCATTGTCAAATGTGTTTCAGAAGCAACTTATAGACATTTCATCCTCTCAAGACATCCTCCTAAATATGAAGGAGATGTATGGTGATGTGAACCGTATTGTTTCTACATTAATGTCCATAACAACGTTATGAAGAAAGAATATCCCTCTAGTAGTGCAATGGTTGCACATGTTAAAGGGAAGCCCGACAGGAAGCATGGATCTTGAAAGAGTCCAATCCAAGAGAAGCAAAAAGGTCAAACTATTAATCAATATTCTAGTGCTTTGACACATCTGACATTGGCATGGAGATGGATGTTTACCATCACTATAAACCAGAATTCTAGAATAGTAACCATCTAGAATACCTAAAGTCCTTAGAGAATGACAAAGGTATAACTCTAGCAAGTAAGAAATCTACATTCATTATTGAAATCAACTTATACGTAGGATGAGAAGGAAGTTGGGTTGTTCATTATGGTGCTTCTGTTCATGTATGCAATCAATTGCATATGTTTCAAGATACCCGAGAACTTGACGAATAATAGATAATAATCATCTAGATGGGATCCGATGCATTTGCTCTTGCGATCGTCATTGAAATCTATAGACTATCATTTTATAGTGGGAGAATCTTATATATTAGAAATTGTCTTTATGTATAAGATTTAGAAGGAACTTACTATCCATATCTAATCTAGATAGACGTGGATATACTTTTATTTTCTATAATAAACTTAGCGTAAGTTGTTATGATAATTTTGTAGCAGATGGTTTTCTAATAGCGGATGGTATTTATGAACTGAACATGCATTAAAGTGTCGTGAATGTCAATACCATTATTAATAAAACCCCTAAAAGATCAAGAGAGGATGGAATCATTTAACTATGATCTGGCATCGAAGACTTGGATATGTATCTGTTAATAGGATCGATAGACCGTTAAAGGATAAACCTTTGGATTTCCTTGAAGTCCATGATTTACCGACCTACGAGCATTGTATTCGTGGAAAAATATTTGGGGCACCCTTATCTTAGAAAGCTGAAAGATATGCAGGTATATTTGACCTAATACATACATATGTATGTAGTCCCTTTCGTACTGCAACTCATAATGCACATCAATACTATGTGACCTTTATTGATGATCATTCGTACTATGATTTTGTCTTCCTTATACATCATGAATATGAAACCTTTAAAAAATTCAACGAGTTCATTGCTTTGGTTGAGACCAAATTAGAAGGAAGATAAATTGAATTTGACCTGATCGAGGTAATGAATACATCTCTGATGAATTCAAATATTACCTTAAGGAGAGATGACTTATTTACAATCTCACTGCTCTAAGCACTTCTCAACTCAATGGAGTTGTAGAGAGACGCAACCAAACCATGTTGGACACAGTAAGATCAATGATAAGTAAAGTAAACTTACCTCTTAGTTTCTAGGGATATAAAATTGAGACTCTAGCTTATGTCCTAAAAAAGATTCCATCTAAATCTATACTAAAATCCCTCACGAGCTTTGGTATAGTACCAAGCTAAGCGTATGAAACTTAAGGATTTGGGATTATTTTGTCCATGCTAAAAGCGTGGACACAAGCAAGTTGGAATCTTGCACTAGATAGTGATACTTCATTGAATATGTAAAAAACGGTATTAGATACCAACTTTATGATCTTGAGACTCGAACGCTATTTGTTTCTAAAGATGTCAAATTTATGGAAGATGAATTCCTTAAAAGTCAAGACTATAAGGAACTAATCGAGTCCAACGAGACCTATGAAGTCCCACATTATAAACTGAAGAGATAATTGAAAATGGTGTGGACATACCTCTTAGAAAGACTCCTAGAGTAGTAAAAACCTGAAATGTACGGATTCCATATTTTTTTAGAAGAGTCTGATGATGATCCAACTTCATATGAGTAAGAATTGGGAGATCATAACATGGATAATTGGATGCTAACAATGAAGTCTAAGATAGACTCCATGCACAAGAATGGTGTATGGACCCTTGAAGATCCACCTAAAGAGGTCAAATCCATCGGGTACAAATGGATCTTCAAGAGAAAGAGGGGACACGATGGTAAGGTAGAGACCTTCAAAGCATGGCTCATAGCCTAGGGCTACACATAGAGAAAAGACATTGATTACGATGAGAAATCCACTTATGTAGCCATGCTTAAATCTATCAAGGCATTTCTAGCTATAGTTGGATATCTTGACTATGGCATATGGCAGATGGATGTCAAGACAACATTCCTCAATGTATACCTTGAAAAGAATATCTATATGGAGCAGCCACAAGGCTTCATAGCTGAGAAAGACAAAGTGTGCAAGCTGACGAAGTCCACCTATAGGTTTAAACAAGCTTCTCGTAGTTGGAACATATGATTCGATGAAATCATAAAGAGTTATGATCTTGTTCAGAATTTGGATGAAACATGTGTATACAAGATACTTAGTGGGAGCGTCATAGTATTCATTGTGCTTTATGTAGTTGGGAATGATATTGGGATGATGACCAATGTCAAGGTTTAGTTGTCCTATACGTTTGAGATGAAATATATCACACGACAGGAGTTCCAGGCGTGGTTCTTGTGGGCACACGATGAGGGGGAGGGAGACAATGCTCGAGGGCGTGCATGGGGAATGGGAGGGTACACATGGGAAGGGGGCATTGCTCGAGGGTGCACGAAACAATGTTGGAGGGTGTGCATGTGGATGGCGACACTGCTCGAGGCCCTACCCACAACGATTGCGCGAAGGGGAGGGGAGCCATCGTCGAAGGTGAGAAGGGAAGGAGGAGGTGCAAGCTACCACAACGATGGTGAGTAGAGGAGGGGGCACCTGCTCTGTTGTTTGGGGAAGAAGGTGATGACGTCAACCCCTCTTAGCTGATGTCAACATTTTTATTTTTTTTAAATTTTTTCGATCCAATGATTTTACAATTTTTCATTGATTCTACAAATCGATTATTTTATTTTACAAATTGATGCAATAATTTTGCAATCGACACACATATTTTACAAATCGATTCAATGATTTTGCAAATCCAGTCACTTATTTTACAAAAGGTGAGTAGAGTAAAAGCTTTACGGCTTTTAGTCCTATAAATAGGGTTTAGGTTTTTATGCAATTTTTCCAGGTTAGTATTTTTTGGTATTTTCATGGAATAAGGTTACAAATATCTACATAATGGAGTTAGTTTTATGACAAGTGGTTAGTATGAAATTGTTTAACATGTCAGATATTTGTACAATGTATACTTGGATAGAGATAGTCATATCAGCTTAGATTTGTCATCATTTTATGTGGATTTCTCTATGATTTTTATGGTTAGTTACTTTTCGCTAATTAATCCACTTTTAATGCATGATTTACTTTTATGACTTTATTGAATTTAGTGGACTTGATTATCTTTTGCCCAAGAATTAAGGATAAAATTTATGAATAAAAGAGATGAACCAGAGGAGCATCACTTAGGCATACTTTAAGGTGCGTGATCATTTGTCACATATCAAGGACAGTTGATTTACTTGAGCCCCTTATTAAGAAAGCTTCGAGAGCATTGGAGCTTTGTGAGCATGATGGTCATGAAACCCTTGTATTTGGATTTTGATATTGGCCAATTCATATGCCCAAACTTTGGGGCTAGCCTTTATTTGTCAAGAAAAATAAAGGTGATGGCTTGGTGGTGGAGGTGGGGTTGGTCTCCCTTGGTCAAAAAACAAAAAAAGTTATGTTCATTAATACAAAAATATAAATAAAAATAAAAGTTATATATATATATATATTGATGTCTCTTACATATTATATATGTAAATATACTCATATATAATCGTGCATGTAGGTTATATATGATATGAATCTCTCCTACTGATAGTCGGGATCACAAGAATAGGATGTCCTTTGTCCCTTGGGGACCGATCTACTCCATTAAAACTATACATGAAGGAGACATCAAGTCAATAAAAATATTAGATTATGAAAGGATAAATATAAAAGTGTGCTAAAAGGATGGGGTGAATAGTGCATAAGTATGTGTAAACAACCACATACGCATTCCACAATGCACTTAGAATTGTACAGGTCCATCATACGCAAGGACTATATCTTGTGCCTTAGATTGGCCTTCCAAAGGCTTACAAACACACACTATAAGGAGTATTTATGGTGTCGTATAAATCGTTTATAAAGCACATAACTTGTCATATTTATCTCTTCAGAAAAAGGCCTCAAGTCACATATACCTCACTATGCGTTTATCTTCTATCAGATAAGATAGATCTTCAAAAAAATGTCTTAAAATCAATTACAAAATAAATACAACTATTAAAAAAACCTTTCTAACATTAAATACAACTTGAAATGCAATTTGTGATAATCATAGATGAGGTTTTGATAGCAAAGTTTGAATCATTGTCGAAGCATGGGAATCAGAAATAGCTTCATAATTGCTTGCCTATTTAAACTCACTAAAAAATGATTTTCATGAATGATTGAGTTGAATTGCATTTAGTGTATTGTAGTAAATATGGATAGGGAGTCCTTTTATAAGCTTATAGGGGGCATGAGAATAACAAGTGTCTCATTTGAATGCTAACCCTAAACAGATAAATCCAACCAACGAGTTGGTGCACCGAAGCTTGACTAGTGTATCGATGCACATTCTATTATCGCAAAAATGTATCAGTGAAAGAGGTTGTGCATCGGTGCAACAATATCTCAAAAAGTTTAGGTTATATAACAAACAAAACTATGCAATTGCAAGAGTAAACGATGGTGATGTGGTGCAAGGTATGTGTACCTACGTAACATGAGATAAAAGTGTATTGGTGCAGAGGTGTGTGTACTGGTGCAACATTAGACTTTTGACCTATCAATGCTTCTAACTGTGAATTCATGGATGGATGCTTCCTATAGTATTTTATAACTATATTATTGCACGCTAACTCAACAAAACAACCCTACACAAAAGGGTCTTCAAAACTTCATTAATCCACTTGATATAGCACGTAGATATTAATCTTGACTTTACAATGCACACGTAATAAAAAAAACTTAATTCCAGCAATAATATTAGTATACAGATAAAACAATAATCTCTTTTAGCAAGTTCGTTTATTCAAAAAAAATCATTTTGTTAATATCAAAGCTTTAGGTTTTGCAACAAGATATGTATGTGTAAGTATAGATTAACTGACTACTTAGCTTGAAGAATAATATATGTTTGCATATGCGTAGGAAGGATGGACAAATATAGACTGATATCTACAAAATATTTTACCTTATAAGTTTGTGTGCCCACTAGGTTATAAATGTAAACGTCATAATCTTCATAATATCAAACAATCGAAGAGTCATGTGAGACGAAACATTTTTCTTTGATAGATGGGTAAAAACGTTCTAAATTTTTTGAAATGTTAATAGTCTTAGTTTTATATTTCAATATTAAAATATCTAATTTGTCAGTGGAATACACAAGTATGTCTACCCATTGGTGCATATCAATCTCTCTGTTATGAGGTGAAATTTATATTATATAAGTATACTTTGCATGTGTTTTATGCAAGTGACACACATAGTTGAGTATACTAAACCAATATTGTGCTTCTAGTATTTTTTGTGTGGCAAGTGTTTTTTATCTTTTTAATATTTAATGTGTACAATGTGTCCGAACTCTATGCAATGTGAACTACAGTCAGAATGAGTGTAAATGCAAAAAATTACGTTTTTTTTTCTGTCAAATTAAAGCTTGTTGGAATGATGAATATGTGATTCATCAATGGACCTTATACCTGCTTGCATCGATTGAATTCTTGGGGAAGGAGGAATGATGATTTTTGCTTGCTTTTACAATAAAATGAAATCCAATATCAATGCAGTAACTTATACTATTTTTACAGCTTTCAAGAAACGAATATCGAAGGAGTGACAATTGGCTTCTTCAACATTTTGAATCGAATGGGTTATTTTTGTCCATCTTTCGCATTTTCCTTCAAGAGAAGAAAGAAGGGAAAAAACTCTACCGCAAAGAGCCATATAAACAGGCTTAAAAAGTTGCATGTACAGTTGTTCAATTATATCTTTTCTTCCTTGCATTTTCTATCCATGTGAGATCTTTGAACTTAAATCTCTGGGTGCCCAGCATATTCTTAATGTCGCCCAAACGATTCGAGGAGATATAACAACATCTCTATAGGCTAGCATCGCGACAGGTGCACCGCCTCTCCAAAGACTCATAGGTTGCCTTGTGAAAGAAAAGAGAAGTGCCTGGTGGCAGTGAAGGTGCTCAAATTCACATCCTCCTCGTGAATGAGCTGTTTGTGCACATGCGTGAAGCAGAGAGATGAAACACATTGCCTCACCGCTGGACTCACAACGTGCTGTCCGGTTGACCATTACGAGAGCGAGCACATATATTGATGGTTGGATTGATTGATTGGATGGTGGGTGGTGTGAATGTCCTCACCATGCCCTTCTTCTTCTATACATATGCATATGCATGTAGTTGGTTTGGTTTGGTAGCTTCCATAAAGATGATGCCATTGTCAACCATGCAATCGTGCTATTGTTCCTGCATTTTCTATCCCCTCTGGCATCACAAGGACATCAATTGTTCTAGGTAAATTACACAATATACCCTCTTGTTTGAAATAAATACAAAAAAGGGCATTTGATGTAAAGAAGTGCTGCGTTTTGGAACATAGTTTTCAGTATTACAAGACTTCATTCTTCATTTTCTTCGTTAAAACGGTAAAACTAACCTTTCGCATATGATTTACATAATCAAGATGTTGATAAATAGTGTTTAGCTATAATGTCGATGAATGGAGGAGATCAGATCCCATGTTGTAAGTGATTTCACAGCAAGGGATGTTGTGATGATCACAACGGTCCAATCCAACATCCCACCAATGATCGCCAGAAGTGGTTTTCTAAACCAGCCAAAGTAAATGTTGAGATATATCTCAATGACTCAACCCTTTTAAGATCTGATCCATTTTATAAATAGATATTGTCCTACTTGACTACCAATGAGGGATGGGAGTGTCGAGCCCATGCGGTATAGAATTTTAGAATCCAACTAAGATCTACTTATCGTGCACCCTACACACAGGCATGCACATACACGCACGAGCACGCATGATTAGGGTCAGATGTGGGGGTATAGAAGAGTCTATTTCCAGGAGAGCACCACCTCTCATGGTTTTATGTAACATGTACTCCAATTTTCTATGTAGTAAGATCTCTCTTTACCTGTGATTTTTTCCATCTATTTCGGTGAAATATTCCATGTAAAAGAGATGTCTTCTCCGCGTGATTGCTCGTGGATTGTTTGTGTGCTTGGATGGACCGTTTCTCAACGGTAACATGTGGGCAAACATTCCACTCTTCAGCATCGGATGGGGCACACCATCCCATGTTGTTACCGTCATTGTCATTATAGCAGATTTTATGGTGACATATAATTAATAATGCATTATGTAAAAAAATGTGGATCATGTAGACATTTCTGCTTAATCATGTCTGTAAATCATGAGAAAATACCAACGGACACTAAATCTGGGGAAATGAGAAAGTCGAATCAGGTGTTAAGGTGACAACAATTTCGTTTTTGTGTAATTGGAGATAAAGATGGTAAGATCCAAATCTTGATCTTGTACATCCGTTGCTATGTTGTAATAATGTTAAAAGAATCTGCTTAAATAATTTCATGGTTGAATTACATTACTCGATCCATTGTTACTATAACGCATTAGCGAGACTGAACATGCAAGCATGTCGAGTAAGATCATTTAAACTCCCCACTGATTTCACAGGTTTTGAGTACTTTTCTTTACTCAAATTCGAATATTTGAAAACTAATATCAGCATGACGAGATCATTTTTCTCAGAAACAACTAAGATCAAAATTCAAGCTCCCATTAATGAACTGAAATTGGACACGTAAACTGTGTTCAAGCTTCCCGTATTAAACGTGATCTACATAAAGCAAGTTCAGATGTCGATGCACCTTCATCCTATGCACCGGGTAACCATACCTCTAGCAAATTCACACCAGAAGACACATGCTTGGGTACAGCATTGCCCAAGGATCTAAACGATACAATCTCATCTTAGAAGTTCAAGTGAGGAGATGCCATGCGTAGTTCCCCGTTCGCTTAATTCAAACCTTCCGTTTCAATGTTTTCCAAAGAAGCTCGAGCAAGGTAGAGGAACCAGATGCTACGTGAAGAAAAAAGGCACCGGCATACTCACTTACGATGGATATGTTGCCTCTCCTCCAGCTGTGAGAAACATTGTCACAAAGTGAATGAATGAAACTGAACTATAGAGAATCTATCCCCAATGACTTTTTACGCAAAGAGATTCTGTGTGCCTGGAGATAGTAAAGAGTTGAAGTCACTACACATTACGATATCACAGCTTATGATGAAACTTTAAGCACCTAATTGCGACCAACATTGACCAACAAGCTCCACCGACGCTCACCATGTCAACCAATTTTGCAACAGCTAGCCAATTCAATCTCTGTACAACATGTAGAACACTAGAGCAAGAGGTACAAGGGCAAATTATAGGTCAGTTGAAGAAGAGGCCATTGCTCGTCCACGACCCGTCCTAAACTAAACACCATCTGTTGGGGAAAAATGGATGCCAAGGAAGCATATGATGAAGAAAGACAACACGATATGGCAATGGTCGGTCACCTCTGACAACTACCAAAGAAGAAAATTTACGAAGAAGAACAAGTACAACTTTCTATGGTCCCTTGCTCTCTTCTTTTCGCTCCATGTCTCACAATGTTGCCTTTTGTTATGTTGTGGTGAGGATAATGCCTCTGTGCCTCTCTCTTTCTCTCTCTCTCTCTCTATCTATTTATCTATCTATCTATCTATCTATATATATATATATATAGGGTAAAATGGGGCTGCCCCCATGGGGGGAGCTAACTTAGCTCCCCCCACCCCATTAGGCCCGATTTTTTTTATTTTTTTTTGAAATTTTCTTCCGTGGATTTTCGTTAATATATCCCTATATTATGTCATTAAAATTTCGTGTGAAACAGAGACTCCTATGGCCTCCATCCAGACGGGGTTGTTTTTAGCAATTCTGCCACTGTTAAAAAATGACTGTCTGGATGGAGGTCGTAGGAGTCTCTGTTTCGCACAAAATTTTAATAACATAATATAGGGATAAAGTGATGAAATTCCACGAAAGAAATTTTCAAAAAAAATCAGGAGAATGGGACGGGGGGAGCCAAGTTAGCTCCCCCAGAGGGGCAGACCCATTTAATCCATATACATATATATATATATATATATATATATATATATATATATATATATATATATATATATATATATATATATATATATATATATATAGCCCAAGTACAAGATCCACAGTCCTGTTCTTATAAAGACTACATATAAATAACTCAATTCCTATTAGGCTTAGGAGCCCACTTCCTTCCAGAATTCTAATCCTGTTATTATTCCTAATCCTAACAACATGCCCTTGCTTTTTCAATGATGGTTGGGCTCTCAACATCGTGATTAATTTTATCACCGCCCAGGAAACCACCCTATGTAGCACAAAATTAAACAGCCGTGTCAATCATCAACCAGGTAGGATCAGAGAAAGGGTATGCATACATGCATGAAAATGCCACTCTTCTATGTTTTGGAATTGAAGCTTATTAGCAAGAGATGAGTGTTTTCAAATCTAAGAATCAATAGCAACTGCCCCTTATTCTCATCATCGACAAAGGAATGCAGACGGGTATAAACTTCGCCATGAATTCCAGTATATACCATTGCTGCTACATATACTTCATTTTATAAAAACCATTGCTGCAAACACTAAAAGATTATCAAGGTGAAGCAAGAAAAGAAGCAAACAAGAAGTGTAAAGACTAAAGAGCTACTGACCTTCAGGGAATTCGCTCCGGAGATATCACATATATACAACCATGGTTTCGGTTTCCTCAGCATCAGCTTTTCTATCAGTCTTTGGTGAGATAAAAGGCTAGTAATTCAGTTCGTCGGTATCCCTGCCAGACAGCAGCTTTGAAACCTCTATCAGGACAATTGCTTGTGTAATCAGACTACTATAAAATGAAAATGTTCTGCTACACAAAATGCCTGCCTCTCGTATTTCTCACCAATGACGGAAAGCATCATTACATGAATGTGCCAAAATGGGATGTGGAAAAGACGAGAATGCTATACAAGTGTATTTTACAAGTATAAATAGGAGAAGCAAAGTAGAATGATTGCAGAGCTTATGCAGCTGCATATCAAACCAGTATGTGTTATATGATAGTTCCTAGACCAAGTTCATCTTCAATGTCATCGGCCTCTTCGAAGATCTTGAGAAACCGTGCCTGATCTTTCTCCCTCTTTCTTTTCTGCCAGTACTTGTAGCCAGATACGGCTCCGACTACAGCTACAATAGAAACCAATGCACTGATTGTTATCACTATAGCTATGCTTAAATGTCGACGGGTTGTGCCGCTGCCAACTTCTTCTTTCACATTGCCGACAGGACCGGAACCTCCCACTAAAAGAAACCATGCAGAACAACCAATTAGCATTCACATTTCTACAGAGGTCAATAACATACCAGTATGAATTTGAGGGGGGAAAGGGGGAAAATGGAGGTTTGACAAAAAATGAAGAACGAATGGCAAATCCAATTTAAAAAGGACCACGTATAAATATCCACAAATACGAATTTGTGTCATGTGGCAGTGATATGTTTTTCATTTTTCCTTTTTCACATCAGGTTTGGGTAAGATTCAAAAGTCGGTGTCTTCTTTTTGAACTCGGCTTAAACTGATCACCTTCTAAACCTCCATATCACAAAAAAACCTCACCTTCACATACATCTCGGTTACAGACCCTTGCACTAAACTAGACTAAGATTTTTTTTTAGGAAAACGGTGGGATGGATGTCCTTTACAGGTCCATCCAAAGAATATTTTATAAAAACTAGATTAAGATTGTGGTAACTTTTCATGTATTGGTAATTTAGTAAAAAGACGTCATTTTATTTTATGTGTAGATTAAACTACGTTCTCATGTAGAAGTCCCTGGATATATCCCGAGAATTGCGAGATTACAAAGAAAAAAAGAGTGAAGGAATAAAGATCTGTATTACCGCGTATTCCTAACAGAATCTGCTGAAAGCCATGCCAATAAATTGGGCCGGCAATTAAATTTCTCAAGATCTAATAGTACCAAGTATTGTTACCAGTTTAGCAGAGCGGGACTTGTACATTTGACCATGTACTATTACCAAAAAAATACTAAATAGTTGGAAATAAGAAAGCAAGCAAGACAACCACAACACAGATATATGAGGTTCACCCTTAGTGGGTCTACTACTCATCATCGGCAATTGATGTTTCTTCTCCTTGGTCACACAAGCTCGTTGACCAAGTAGCGGTATACTCATTTTCAGATAGAAGACTTCACCTTGCAAATCAAATTGGGTCACAAAAATAGACTAGGCAGAGCATCAGGCTAAACAATAGGGTTTTGGGTCACAAAAACAGACTATGCAGTGCATCAGGCCAAACAACCAGGTTGGGATTCAAGACATCTTAACAATCAGCACCTTGAGTTGAAACCTTTGAAAGAATAAGAACAACCGTTAGATTCCATCTCCATCAACTCCACATGCCCCTCCTCAAGGTAAGATTATTGCCACTATTCGGCATTGAGCAAGTCCAAAGATTCCATCTCCATCGACTCCACGTGCCCCTCCTCAAGGTAAGATTATTGCCACTATTCGGCATTGAGCAAGTCCAATAAATGTTTGAGCATGCTCCCAGGAACTACCTCACATATCAACTGGATTAATTATCATGCCAACCCTCTTCATCATAATCCTCTTATCAAAATGAATGAAGCAGAACTTAATATCAATATGTTTGGTACTATTGTGATGAACTTAATCGTTGGCTAAGCGTATTGCACTGAAACAATCAACATATACAACTAGCATAATCTCATTGTATACTAGGATCTCCAACTATCCCTTTCAACCAAATGTCTTCATGTGTAGCTTCTCTAAAAGCTATAGGCTTTGACATTGTGTTAGACAAAGTAACAGAAGGTTGACAGGTAGCCTTCCAACTACATAATTCCCTGAAAAAATGGCATGTCATTGATCTCCCCCATAAGCATAAGCTATATAGTCTAAATTTGAGTATTATAAACTGAACATTCTATTCACTTTCACAGAAGAGGTCAAATATCAGATATTCCGTTTAGATACTGTTAGAAAAGCGGAAGCGAACATGGAAAAATATAATAAAAGAAAAGAACAAGCGGGATTTTTACGTGGAACCCTACTCCGTGAGGAGCGGGATGAAACCACGGGAGAAGCCCTCAAAGGGGCGGATACTTCATTCCTTTTTCTCAACTGTTACAGGAGGCCTGGGGCTCTTTATATAGCCTCCACAGGGCCTCCAAGTCCCACCACTGGATGATGTGGGACTAAACAACTGGATGGGGTAAATGGATCCTGGAGGTATCCATTTACCCATCTACAACTCAATAGGCGCACTACCAAATACTCTAACACTCCCCCTCAAGCTGGAGCATGCAATGCTCAGCTTGGACAAACAAACAGAAAGAAACTCAACTCACACTACAGGACACTACGGACAATATCAACCCAACGCGCACATGCTGCAGTCGAGGACGTTGCTTCTCATGCCGTGCAGGTGAGGAGGACGAACGGGCTGGAGTGTGAGTCAACAGAAGACTCGTCTGACCATCGAGTCTGAAACTGCGCCTGAAGTCTCCTCGTCGGAGAACTGAGTCTCTCCCATCTCGCTCAGAGAACGATGCACTGCTCTGGTGTACCTATGATACCACATGAAAACCCTTGCCCTCAATGGCATAGGGAATGGTCCTCTGCTCTGGAGTCCCTATGGCTCACATGAGAACTCTGGCCTGACAATAAGAAGAATGATGGGGAACTCTGACAATGATGGCAACATATGCTCATCTGAAAATGACCGCACACTCGTGCGTGTCTGAAATTGGAGACTCTCTCTAGAGATCTCGAAACTGGGCCTCTCATCATGGAGTGCCTCGAACTTGGACTCGGAACACTGATCGTCGAGTCTGAAACCGAACTGTAGAATCTGATCAACTGGCTGGTCTGGAGACTGATATCTGAATCTGGATCTGGAATACAAGACCTGTGACTCTACATATATACTCCCCCTTTCTCCCATACTTGTCGGAAAACATGGACGTCGACCAAGTTGGGAGAAGACAAAGAGATACATAAATGGGGGAAAATAAAACAAAATAAGCCGTTACAAATTTTTCGGCTTCTCAAATCATGAATTTTGGCCGTTTCATTTTTTTTATGGCTTTTTTTCACTTTTTTTTAAACCATCATTTTTTTTCGTAAGCCGTTCTATTTTTTTTCGGCTTTTGCATAATTTTATTTTGAAATCATTTTTTTTAATTGCGTACGGCTTTTTTTTTGCTACATGTACGCGCCTCTTTTTTTTTGTTGCAAACATCTCTCTCTCCTTTTTTTTTGGAACTTGCAACCTCCCCCTATTCTTTTACACGGTCAAACATGACCCTCTATTTTGATTTTTTTTTCTACTGAGCTCACCTCTCTCTCTTTGAAAACTTGGCCCGTATGGGCCTCAAAACTCAGCCCATCACCTTTTTTTTTAAATGGGCCTCGATCCATACATATACGTAGCCTTAGGGTTCCCCTGTTGGGAACCTTGACTCAAATGACGCCGCCCCCTACATGGGGCTTCTTCTTCGTCGACCAAAGGTGCCGCCGATGGGAGCGCTCACCGCCATGGCTTGAAAGGAGGATGCGGCTAGCAGAGGAGGGGGCCCGAGCGCCTGCGCCGCCTGCTGAGTTACTCGAAGAGGGGCGCGCGGAAGGGAGCGCCGCCTAGAGGGTTCGCGCGAGGGTTGGATCACGCCATCTGCGTCTGTGACTGGAGGGGAAGCGCGGGTGTGCGCCTGGAGGTCGATAGGGCTATGTTGCCCTTGCTGAGGCGAGCGATGGCGGGATTAGCACGCACAGGCCTGCGCGCCTTGATGACACGCCACAGCAGATGACGCGCGCGAGGGGTTACGCGAGGTGCTGCGCGCAGGAACGGGAAACCGCCAGAGGAGAAGGATTGCCGCAAGGAGTCTGAGGCACCTGGATCGCAGGGATCGGCGCAAGGAGGCGTCGCTGGAGATCTATGACGCCCCACGGGATGGGCTGCGCCGCCGATGAGGGGCTCCTGCGAGGAGAAGGCTCGCGCCGCCTGGAGTGTGCACGATGCGAATCGCGGTTAGGCTCTGCCGCCTGGAGATGCGAGCTCTGGAGGGCTTGAAGTTGATAACGCCTGGCATGGAGCCGATCGCAGCCTTGGATCTGGATCTGGAGGAGATTGCGGCTGGAAATAGGGTTTCTACCAGAAACCCTAAAAACTACTCGAATCATTCACAATCTTCAAAAACACAGTGATCATCTTCAAACTATCCAGAAATTAGGGTTTCAAAAAACCCTAGAAATTGAATCTCTAGCAGAATAACGATCTTCAAGAACGATAAACAATGTATCTGATAATCGAATCTCAGAAAAAAACATCAAACTCCTCGAGAATCGACCCTCTCTGATACCATGTTAGAAAATCGGAAGCGGAAGCGAACATGGAAAAATATAATAAAAGAAAAGAACAAGCAGGATTTTTACGTGGAACCCTACTCCGTGAGGAGCGGGATGAAACCACGGGAGAAGCCCTCAAAGGGGCGGATACTTCATTCCTTTTTCTCAACTGTTACAGGAGGCCTGGGGCTCTTTATATAGCCTCCACAGGGCCTCCAAGTCCCACCACTGGACGATGTGGGACTAAACAACTGAATGGGGTAAATGGATCCTGGAGGTATCCATTTACCCATCTACAACTCAATAGGCGCACTACCAAATACTCTAACAGATACCAAGAAATGTGCTTGACCACCTGCCGAAGTTCCTTTCACGGATTCCTCCTGAATCTGCTTGCAAGGCCCACAACATAAGTGATAATCTCTCTTGTACATATCATGGCATGCATAAGACTACCACTTGCACTAGCATAGAGATGTGTTCCTTTTCATTGTTAAAATGAAGTGTAAAAGATAATGAAAGATGAATATTTATAATAGATGAAATACTTATGGAATTGTTGTCGGCATCATAAATCCTGCCAAGATTTTCTCAATGTAATTCTTTAAAGATAAAGTGTTTTTTCTTACAAGATCCTAGATGGTTTCTATCTCAAAAATCTTCTTTGTTGCATGAAGATATTTTTTACGAACTCTGAACTAAGGAGCTTCTTTAGATCATATGATGTTTTCTTTTTAGCAGCAATTAACAAGTCGTCTATACACAACAATCATTCCAAGTCATGTTGAACCCAAGACCAACCATGAAACTGTCAAACATTTTATACCATTGCCTAAAGAGAACTTGAGTTACAAGGACATGTACAATCTAATAGCATAAGGCAATCAAATTCTTGATGGGAATCAAAGATGAAACTCTTTTTTGAGGTTCCTGCAAAGAAGTGATGTCTTGCCATGATCATCGAAATCAACGAGGGTAAACGGGAAGAAAAGGAAGTTTGTTTAGATTGGCATGGATGAAATAAACGAAGAAGAAGCAAAAAGTGAACAAGAACATAAAATGTGTTAGAAGGATATTCTGTGCTAGGAGTATACTTGTTAGGAGAATATTCTATGTGCCATGAATATTCTATTCTATGTGCCATGAATATTCTATAGGAGAATATTCTATGTGCCATGAATATTCTATAGGAGAATATTCTATGTGCTAGGATCTATAGGAGAATATTCTTAGGGGCATTTATGTGCTAGGAATATTCTATGTATTTTCTCCTTTGAACTCTATAGGATTTTGTCCTATTTAAGGACCCTTGAACCTCATGAATAGATTGTGCTCTTTCAGCTTTTCATTATTTTCTACATAGTATCAGAGCAACGGTCCTAGACCGTTGTTCTAACCTCATCCTACCGCCACCACCAGCCCCGCGTCGCCCCCCTACCCCTCCTGCTACCCTGCGCCGCTTCCCCACACTGCTCCGTGCCGCCTGCAGCAGCCTTGCACCGCCCTCTCCACGCGGCCCCGCACCGCCCTAGTAGCCCCACGCTGCCCATCCTCGTGGCCCGCGCTGCCCACCCTCGCGGCCTCGCACCATTCCTTGTTGCCCCACCGACCCCACGTCGCCTTCAGCGGTCTCACCCTCATGCGCCGCCACCATCAGTGACCCCACCCTCATACGGCCCAGTGCCACCCCTCAAGCTGCACCGCCTGCCGAACTTCTGTTCGATATACTGCTAGGTCTACATGATACTTAAGACTACAACTACTATCTAGGTCACTTTTTCTTGACCTTTGTGCCACCATGGCATCTGCTGAACCCAAGCACCCGACTTCCTCTGTGATGGTTCAGGGTACTTCTATCAAACTCAAGGGTTCCGAGAACTATGTACTATGGACTCGATCCTTCAAGGTTGAAGGTTTTCATTGGTGGTCAGTGAAAGAACTATGTCCTTACTAAGGATCCGCCCAAAGAGACAGAAAAGGACTACGATACATGGTACGTCGACAACTGCCAGGTAATTACTTGGATGACCAACAGTGTCGATCCGAATATAGCCTCCAATCTTCCCTACAAGGAAACTGCAAAGGCAATGTGGGAGAGCCTTCAGAATACTTACTCCCAGAAGACAATCAAGTCCAGACTCTCAGATATCTATATACGGATTTGGTCTGCAAATCAAGGAAATACATCCGTAATCGAGTGCTATCGAATGCTCACCGTACTGTTTGAGGAGCTCCTTATCTTCTAACATGCTTGTTGTGACAAACAAATAGGAGAACGAGCAGAATGGCAAGTGTATCGTTTCTTATCAGGACTACATCCACGGTACAAGCCAGTGAAGGATCAATTTCTGACTGCTGCAGCTCTACCCTCTCTTGAGACTATCTTTGGCCGACTACAGGAACTAGAGTCTCCTCCACCTCCTCTATCTGCTGAGACTACATCACATTTTACTAGAGGATGCTCGACCTACCAAGGAGAACGTGGCCGTGAGTCTGGATGGAGACGTGACTCAGGTAGCGACCGTGGGCATGATCCTACTATTGCCTGCTATCTATCATGCACTCATTGCGGAGACATGAATCAACCGTCAGAACGTTGTTCAGCGAAGTATGACATGCCTCCCAATGCCAACAACGCCTATGAGACTGTCTCTTATGATGGAACCTATGATACTATGGACACTTCTCATGTTCAGTCTTCAACTCCTTTACTGTTTATGAGTATGCTCACCTTCGACAATTGTTACAGAACTTTACCAGTGATACTCTTACCTCTACTCCTACTGCTAGCATGGCCACTACATCATATACAATTGCCAGCTCTGCCTCTACATTTGCTTCTGCATGGATCATCAACTCGAGTGCATCAACTCATCTGATAGGAGAAGGTAGTCTTCTCACCTCCTCACGGTCATCTTCCGTTGTGAAGACTGTTCGGGTTGCTAATGGTGCCCATTCTCCTGTTACTAATGTGGGCACCATGGAGTTTTCCTCCAAACTCCGGTTTACCAGCGTTCACTGCGCTCCTGACTTTCCTCTTAGTCTATTATCTGTTCACAATTGTGCACTAAGCTTAACTGTCGAGTTATATTTGATGAATTTTGATGTTATTTTCAGGACATCTGGACGAGACAGATCTTTGGTGGGGGATATGAGAAGAACGGTCTTTATTATCTTGATATTCCTTCTGACTCCGATTTTGCTGGCGCTTCGTCCATCTCTATTGATCCTCTTCTCTGGCATCTTCGTCTCGGTCATTTGTCTGCCACAGCTCTCTCTTTAATGTTCCTTCAACTCCCTATGCTCAATCCTTTTGAGTGCGAGGCATGTCAATTCGGGAAACGTCATCGAGCGTCATTCCCCGCTCGTACTGAGCCTCGTTGTGAAGTTCATTTCTCCGTCGTCCATTGTGTTAGTTGGGGACCTTGTCCGGTCCGTACTCTAAGCGGACATAGGTATTTTGCTATTTTTGTTGATGATTATAGTAGGTCGTCATGGGTCTATCTTCTAAAAGAGCGTTCGAAGATTAATAAAATTGTCAAAAAGCCTTCTTTCATTATGTCAAGAATATCTTCTCCTATGATATAAAAAATTTCTGTTATGACAATGCCCTGGAATTTACACATGACCTAACAGATTTCTTTGCCTCACACGGTACCATACATCAAACCTATTGTCCATATATGTCCCAACAAAACAGGATAGCAGAAAGAAAACTCAGACATCTCCTAAATATTGCCCGCTCCCTTCTTAATCAGATAAAGGTTCCCAAAACCTATTAGGGTGATGTCGTTCTGACTGTTGTTCATCTTATCAACAGAATTCCATCTCCAAACCTAAATGGATCAACCCCCTTCTCTCTACTTTACCCAACTGAGTCACCATTTCCTCTTCCGTTGAGAATCTTTGGATGTGTGTCCTTTGTTCATAATTTTCACTCTACAGACAAACTTTCTCCTCGTGCGATCAAATGTGTCTTCCTCGGTTACTCTCGTACTCAAAAAGATTATAGGTGTTATGATTCAATTAAACGTCACTATTATATCTCTGCAGATATAACCTTTTTTTAAGCAGACAAGCTTCTTCACTCAATCTGTTACAGATATCCCTCTGGATCTCCCACATCCACCTGTTGTCTATAAACACAGACAAATACATTCACCACCAGATGTTCCTTTGCTTGTTTCTCTTTTTAAGGATGATATGCCTTCTACAAGTGTCCCCTCCAATGTTGTCCCGGATGATCCCCAAGATCTTCCAATTGCTCTGCCCAGGACTAAGAGGCAATGTACTTCTCATCCCATGTCTCATTTCACCTCTACTGTTGGTTTATCTTGCACTGACAGACGATATGCAGATGCTCTCATGACTATTTCTATTCCGAGGGACCACCATAGTGCTTTGCATGATTCAGGATGGCGAAAGGCCATGGATGAAGAAATGGATGCTCTTATTATCAGGGGAACATGGGATCTAGTGTAATGTCTCAAAGGGACTAGACCTGTAGCATGTAAATGGGTCTTCACGATCAAACAATCACCAGATGGTTCGATTGACAGGTTGAAAGCTCGTCTTGTGGCAAAGGACTTCACACAGACATATGGAGTGGATTACTTTGAGACATTCTCACGGGTTGCGTGTATAGGGTCAATAAGGACTATCCTTTCTGTGGCAACTAATAAGGCATGGCCTATCTTTCAGTTAGATGTGAAAAATGCGTTCCTATATGGAGATCTTGATGAGGAAGTGTACATGATGCAGTCTCCAGGTTATGAAGTCGAGGGGGAGTATGTATGTTGACTTCGCAAAGCAATATTTGGCCTAAAGTAGAGCCCAAGGGCATGGTTCGACAGATTTACTGCAGAGATCAACACTCTTGGCTTCCAGAGAAAAACCTCTTATTACTCTGTGTTTGTCAGAAGACAAACAACTGGTATTGTGATTCTTGCAGTCTATGTGGATGATATGGTTATCACATGTGATGATGATAAAGGGATAATAGAGACCAAGATCTTCCTCCAAAAGGTATTTGTTACCAAGGATCTTGGTCCGCTACGATATTTCTTGGGCATGGAAGTACTACGCACTACAGAGGGTCTTCATCACTCACAGAGGAAATATTGTGTGAAAAATCTTACGGAAGCCGGATTACTTGGATGCAAACCCGCTGACATTCCTGCAGATCCTAATAAACACTTCACATCCTCTGATCATATCTTCGAAGATGTTACTCGATATAGAAGCCTGGTTGGCAAACTTCTTTACCTTACTGTCACCAGACCAGATATTTCCCATGCAGTCAGCAGAGCTAGTCAACACATGAAGCAACCTTGTTACAGTCACTGGAAGCATGTTCTTCATATTCACGTGAAGAAATCACCCGGGTGTGGCCTCTTCTATGGGGCAAATGGGTACACCGATGTTATTGCATATGTTGATGTCGATTATGCAAGCTCACCAGAAGATCGACGCTCCACCACAGGTTATGCTATGATGGTTGGAAGAAATCTTGTTACTTGGAGAAGCAAGAAGCAACTGTTGTATCTAGATCTAGTGCAGAAGCAGAGTACAGGGCGATGGCTCAGGCTACTTGCGAGATCACATGGCTATTAACTTTTCTGCAAGAACTTGGTATTGTTATCACTACTCCTATTCCACTCTACTGTGACAACAAATCTGCTACATATATTGCCACGATTCCAGTGTTCCATGAGAGAACCAAGCATATAGAGGTTGACTGCCATTTTGTTCGTGACCTGTCAGGATTTGAAAAATTACTGCTCACATCAACACTGACCTTCAGCTTGCAGATGTCTTCACAAAGGCACTATCAAAGAAGTGACTTTCCTGAATTGTTTTCAAGTTGGGTATGACTGATAAATATGCTCCAACTTATGGTTAAGAGAATATTCTATGTGCTAGGAGTATATTTGTTACGAGAATATTCTATGTGCTAGGAATATTTTATAGGATTCTGTGTGCTACGATCTATAGGAGAATATTCTTAGGGGCATTTATGTGCTAAGAATATTCTATGTACTTTCTCCTTTGAGCTTTCTAGGGTTTTGTCATATTTAGGGACCCCTAGACCTCTTGAATAGATTATGCTCTTTCATCTTTTCATTATTTTCCACAATATGAAAAGTAGAACACCTAGATTTTATGTGGAAGTCTACTTCGTGAGGAATAGAATGAAACCACTGGAGAAGGCTTCAAAGGGTTCGATATTCGATGTTAAATCTCTCAACGAATATAGAGGGGTATGGGGCTCCTTATATAGCCCCACAGACAGATCAGAGTCTCACTTATAGATGATGTGGGACTAAACATGAGTCGAGGTAATTAGATCTTGGAGAGATCCAATTATCCCTCTATTACATACACCAACACTCCCCCCCCCCCCAAGTTAGAGATGAGAAAGCTGCAACTTGCAACGAAAGAAAATATACAACACATCTTCACTCAATATATCTGAGCGAGACATGATGAGACCCGTTCGGAGTAGCCGTTGCTGGTAGAAGACTTCATACGAGGACGGGTCCACAATGATTATGCCATGCCTATAGTAGAGTCTTTATAGAAGAAATTAGCGTGAAGAGTAGTCGATGCTCGAGAAGATGGCCAGTATGTAGTAGTAGTCTGGAGTGTCGGTATGTATTCAAGTTGTAGATGGGCAGTAGAAGTATGAGGTGATCCCATGTAGAGAAGTCCATCTGAAGTAGTTGATGTTAAGGATAGGCACCCGATACAGAATAGTCATCCTCTATGTAGATCTCGAGAGTTGAGCATCTTCTATACGTGAACCCCAAGAATAACCTCTCCCATTTTCTTAGGGGACATGGAGTCGGTTCACTTATATAGAGACCCTGGAGAAGAGATTGCTTTTGTTGAGGAGCCACGAGTAGATGATGATAGATGCAATTGAAATTCTTTAGATTAAAGACCATGGATGACCAAGTTGGGAGAAACAATCATAGAACATGTTTTCTCTCTCTCTCTTTTTGACTCTCTTTCTTTTTTTCCTTTTTTAAGCCATCTTTCAATTTTTGCATAATCCATATTTTTTTGGTTTTTCTCTTTTTTTCTCATTGACCCCTTTCTTTCAAAGCGACCTCTTTTTCCCCTTTGGCATACAAGGCAGTCAATGGGCCGAAAACATAGCATACACAGCCCCCCTAGCCTCTTTTTTAAAAGGGAGAGGGACCCCCCCCTCCTCTCACAAATTCTAAGGTCCCCTCGATGGGATAAAGCCATCTTGTCGCTGCATAAGTTTGAGAGAACCCATCTTCATATGTTATAGCCTGCGTGCCCAAAGATAGCATATATGCTCGAAGGAGAGGAGCGAACGTCGTTGTATCAAGGTAGGGGGTTGGTTCTGGAGGATTGGTGGTGCGATGAAGGTTCACGTGGTTTCTTCTTCATGAGTGAAACATGAGATGTAAAACCTTGATGTACATGAGATGTGATGTGTGATGTATAGGATAAAACCACCGTTGGAAGGTGTTGCGGTCCCTTGAGGTTCAAGATGGTGGGCCTTCTTCTTCTTCAATTGTCAGTCGAGGTCGCGAGGGAGAAGGGGTTCCTGGAGGTTGGCATGAGGGGTGCCTGGATCTTGGTGTGCACCTGCTCAGGATCAAAGCTCCCAAACCCTTCATTTTCTTTGATACGTTGGGGTCGCCTTAGATCATGCATGGTGAGAGGAGATGATGCCTGGAGTTGGTTTGTTTCCTGGTGGGGGTGAAGGATATAGACAAATCCTCAAGCGCATCACGGAAGCGTGAGCGTCGTATCGGATACGACGAAGAACGACTAGTCGTACTAGTTGTTCGGTGCAGCGGAATTTAAAAATTTTATTCGATGAAACCACATGATCCAAGAACAATTCTCAGATCGTTTCATCTGTAACCACAACAAATAATAGGATTACCTCTTGAAGCGTGGTTGCGATCGAGTCTCTAAACGAAGAGACCTCCTGTCTCAAGTCCGATCCGACGGAGGAGACGCTTGCGAGCGCGGGGATGAACCGCGTGCTTCTCGCAGTCCATGTTGATGATCCAAGCGGCGGATCTCTTGATCTCGACACACGAGATCTGACGTCTTCTTCACGAGCGAGGCGCACCGAAGGAGACGGAGATCCACGAGCAGAAGAACGGGCAGCATAACGACGATGCCGCGGCGATGGAGAACCTCTCCATGGCATCCATGGTGGACGGCCATGAGAGGGAGAGAGAGGGATGACGTCTAGAGAGAAAGAGAGAGAGAGATGCTTCTCAAGCATTGTGTGTAAAGAAGAGCAATGGGGTGCCTCTCCTTTTATAGGGTTTTGGGATCCATGGATCTCAATCCATGGGACAACACAAATCCAATGGCTCTCATTGATTGTGTTTCTTTTAATGGCTAAGATTTGTGTTGGTAAAACCAACAACAATTAATTTAATTTAAATTAAATATATGTTGATAAATCAACACAATTTAATCACAAAATTAAATCATCAATACATGGAGATAATGGAGGAGAGAAAAGGCTCCTTCCATGTGGAGAGGGGGGACGACCTCCCTTTCCTAATGGGAGTGGTGGCCGTCCACCCTCCTCCATTAGGAAGGTGGCTATTTTATCTCTTATGCAATCTCCATTATTTGCGACAACTTTTGTTGCAAATTATTCTACAAAAATAATTCACAATTATTTTGTAGACATTGCAATCTTGCCATTGAAAAATTTGTGAATCATATTCACAACCCAAAACAACATATAATTTACATTGTCAATTAATTACACAATGTGTATCCAATACACATAATGATTAATCAACACATATAAATTATAATTAGCTCTCTCTCTAATACATTATAAATCACATTTATAATATATTATGAATAATTGGATATTACTATCCACATTATTCTTATCCATAATAATTAAATCACATTTAATTATATTGGATAACGTATTCTCATGTGCTCAAATAATATGAATCACATTCACATTATTTACATCTTTGATAATCAAATCACATTTAATTATCTAAGATCACTCTCCTTATAATATGAATCAAATTCATATTATTCATGATAATTAAATCACATTTAATTATCCATTTTCTCAATGCTCGGATACATATATCAACAATAGAATTATCCATGAACTCTTTCAAGGATAATGCGCTTTCTCCGCGAATACTTGGAGATAAGGACAGGGCGATTGTATTGTTCCACGTATAGTGACATGGGATATTGAGATCATATCTCAAATCCAGATCGCGGGCCTCCCATAGATGCTTGATTAAATCAAGACCGCAAATCTAATCTTCTCATTGCATCTGAATCATATTCAGATCAATGTCCAATAATTAGACTAAGATAAGATTACCTCTCTACTGAGAGGAGTCACTAAAATCCAGACCCGTTTCATCACTCCCTAGGAATGAAAGCGTCATGGTTATACAATCGTTTATGATCACATCACCCTCAGGTATTCCTAATACCTGTACATCATGCATGCTGGAAGACCCAGATTAAACCCGAAGTATTGGATCAACTTTATACTGTCTACTTCATGGTTTTATCAGTAAGTTTCTCATTCGATCATTGGGAGTCGGTATTGATCATATACTTTCCAAAAGCATATATCATACCTAGGTCTTGATCATATACTTTCCAAAAGTATATATCAAACTAACAAACTCAGTCAAGCTTCCAAAGCGAGACGACCGTGCGCACGGGAATTTAATTCTTCCCAATATCTCATGAGTGAGCTCATGTCTTCCGGTTCAGTAGTGAACCTGTATGATCCCTTTGAGAGATCGTATTACTCATATGCCCTTATATGCACACCAGCGTGCCGGTGTATAGACCTTGATTAGGCCATCAACCTATTGGTCTGCCAAATGTACATACTCAGACATATAGTAACACATCTGTCTCCGGTCAGAGGATGTGTGCCTATATCATGACAACATATGATATAGGACTTTGGTTATCTCGATCTCGTTAAGTCAACTCTTTGACCTAACTAATCTGACACCTCCGAATCTCTATTCCTATGCAGAGGACCTGCATCAAGAAGTCGGTCAGATATCAGCCTAACTGAGAAAGGATTGCCATCTCCTACTCAGGCTGGAGATCATCTCTTAATAATCTTTTGACGGTGCTTGATGAGACCTCAATCTAACTCATTAGATATTCATCTAAGCACCAGCCTCTATGATTCAATAATTGAATCAACAGCTGTATGATCATCAAGATGGCCATGGTACATAACCCTAATTGTACTAAGGGACCTATTATGCAAATTATGTACTCTTTATTTCAGATTAAGGAGTGAATTGCAATAACATTTATTGCATAATGGCTCGCCGTGGGCTCGCATGTCCAACAATCTCCCACTAGCCCAAAGAGCCATTAATGGGCTAATCATTTAAACCCACACTCATGTGACAATCATAGGCTATTTAGAAAATAGCTAGGTAAGCTGATCAGTCACTCTGTTCCCAAGAGACTACGCCAAGTCCTTTTACGACACTTGCATATCTCCTAGTAACAGTGCTTGCATCCAATGCGAATGTTGCATCCTATGCAACCAATGCTCAATTTTGTCGGTTATAGTGTCATTGACACTACATCTTATTAATTATCATAACCAGTATTCCCATAATCCTTTTAGAATACCTTCATTCCTGGAGATCTCTATCTCCTAAGGTATCTGCAGTCAAGACCCTTATAGATCACTATCTACAAGATCTTAAACTTTTGAAGATAAGACTTTAAGATCACTATCTCTAAGTTTTATCATCTTTGAAGATATTATTATTACTGCAATCAAGTGTTTTATCTCCATAGCAGGATTAGTAACAGTTTACTATTCCCACTGCATGGAAGATATCTGGCTTTTGTACACATCAAGCATATACCCAGCTTCTTATAACTGATGCACAAGTGCAAGCAGTTCTAGCGTTCACTTCCTCAACTCTTTGAGGTGTTATCCCTTTAGACAGGTCACTACCACATCTTAAGGGAAGGAAGCCTTTCTTGGAATTTTTCCAGAAAATGGAATAAGTCCAAGGTGTATTACTAATGTGACGGTCCCAATATCCTCTTCTCTTTGTTTCTGAATGACTTCAGAATTAAGATCTAAGAGGTATCCTTGAGATTATATCTCAAAGTATGGAACAACCAAATTTTAAAACACTTATTATTTATTCTTATATCATTCTAAATGATTAGAATAATATCTACATTAGCACGATGAACACAATGGCACTCCCACTAAGCTTTACATGGTTCATCAAGATTCTATCTGAAATAATAACATTTACAATTTCATCAAATCTTATGTTCCAAATACAAGAAGCTTATTTGAGTCCAAAGATGGAGTTCTTTAGCTTGCACACCTTGCTTTCCTCAAATATGAAGCCCTGCAGCTACTTCATATGAATATCCTCAGAGAGGTATTCATAGAGAAATGCAATCTTGACTCACATCATGAAGATGTCATAGTCAAGTTGTGTAGCTATAGTTAGCAATATTCTGATGAGTTAAAGCAAGGTCACTGGAGAGCAAGTCTCATCGTAAGCGATGTCTTCTCTTCGGTGTGTAGCTCATGGCTACGAACCGTGCTTTGAAGGTTTCTACCTTCTCATCAGGTTCTCTCTTTCTCTTGAAGATCCATTTACACCTTAATGGGTCTGACCCATATAGGTGGATCCTCGAGGGTCCATATACAACACTTGTATATGAAGTCTACATTAGACTTTTATTGCTAACATCCATCTTTCCATGTCATGATCCTCAGGAGCTTCATCACATGAAGTCCGATCATTTTCAGATTTAACTGACACATAAAATTCATCCTCAAACTTATTTGAAGAGGTGTTAATGTTTCATCTTTAATTATCTATTTTAGTTTCCGAATTCAGGAGCCTCATTATCTTTTCAAGATTAAATGAGTTCCTTTACTTCATTTTCATCTTGATTCTCAAGAGAGTCATCCTATAAGAATCATATTCTCAAAGATGAGATCTTTTAAGAATCTCAAGGTCATAAAGTAGGTATCTAATACCATCCTTTATTTTCCTAATGAAGTAGCACTCTCTGGTGCTAGATTCCAGCTTACCAGCTTGGGACTTTATTAAGTGTATAATGTAGTCTCTACCACATATACCTGGAAACTAAGAGATAATTATGCTAAGATTAATCATTGATCAAATCATGTCATACATGATCAATTGTATCTCCCTACAACTCTATTGAGTTAAGGTTCATTAGGAGGATTGAGATAGGAATGATATTCATATCTCCATAAGATATTTCTTGAATTCATCTAATAGGTACAGGCTACCTTGGTTAGATCAAATTCATTTCATCTTCCTTCAAACTTTGGTTCTAAACCAAAATTGCGAAATCTTTGAACATTTCAAAGGTTTCTTAGGTGAAGAGAAGAAATCTCATATAATTATTAATAGATATCACATATCCATAATGTTTACTATGATATAGATGATCTGCATACATCAATATTTATGAGATCCTTAATACCTTGACATCTTACACCTTTCCCAAGGAAGGGTGTATTGGACATTTTACTTTGAATACAATATTCACAAGTATGTGAGATTTGAATCTTTAGACAATCTAAAGTTTCATGTTTTACTAGTCCATTGATCTCATCAACAGACACATGTCCAAAATTTGATGTCAGATCATTATCAAATGATCTTTATCCTCCTATTGATCTTTTTAATTCTCAGTATTAAAAAAACTTAATGAACCATTCATTAATTTTCTAATTTAATAGAGTCCACTGGATTTTAGATTACTATCTGAAATATCTCCATCATAACTCTTTATGATAAATTTATTACAGAATTCATGTTTATATCCAACAATTAGAAATAAACAATGAGTGTATTCTAATATCTAGGTCATAGAGACATTCTGTAAGACTAAGGGCTCCCACTGAAAATATGAAGTCTATTGATCTCATGGAAATTGTTGCAACACTTTCAACATGGATGACCAATAAACCTTAAGATCGAATTTCTAATACATATGCAACCAATTGCAAGTGTCATTAGAAAATTGAGATACAATTATTAGACTTTATCCTATCAAATAAGTAAGTCAATATCAATGATTATATGTAGATTAATCTGATGCACTATCTGATTCCTTCTCTAAGGATTCTAGATAGATTTTGATAGTCATACTATCAACACATCAACTTATTGCAGTATTGGCATACATCCAACTCTTTGGATGACATATGGAAGTCACAGAAGTACAGTAAACTCTTTGATTATACTTCTTGCTTGGGTCCAACCCATGCTTCCACTGCGCTCCCTTTGTCTATAAGCAACTATTGCTCAAGACCAAGGATCTCTTATGTTAAAATCAAAAATTTCAATATAAGAGTATTTCAACATTTATACAAGCTTCATTTAAGTTCATATAATATGAATATTATGAAGCTTCATGAATGACTAGAGTATAGATAGTAGAATGATGACATTCATCGTATCTACATCCATCTAGACTCTTAAAATATTGGTTCAGGTGGGTACTCAAACAATTTGAATGCATCATCTCTTATAGAGCCACGATTCTGCATGATGCAGAGAACCACACCATTCATGATTAAATATCGAGAGCACATATGTATGCCAGAACATCTTATTAGAATTTTATAAGGATTATTTGATAATTACGATCATTATCGATATGTCACTTTAAAAGTACATTCGATAAGATCAAGACTTATAGAGACATACAAACCCTAGGGTTTTAGTCCTATTGTCTTATTAATCATCATTCCTCATTATTATGAGGAAACTTGCACATTGCAACCACATACATTATGTGTCCAACTGCAAATACAATATCTGGATCAAAGGGTCCAATCCATGATATTTTACTGGTTATTATTGAGTATAATATTGAGTGGGTTTAATGAAGGATTATCTGAAATAAGAAATTTGCATAAACATATATTAAATATATAATTTACTGTGATTTAGGAATTTTTATATCAAAGTTGTCTTGCCATGTCAACAATGAAAGTTCATTCCCTTAACCACTTTCAATGTAAGAGATATACTTACCATTATATCTTAGCAAGATCTGGGATCTCCTCTTTATCTTTGTTACATCCCAATAATATGAGAAACTGCAACTCCAATAAAGAGAAGCGGGAACACATTCCACCTTGCAAGTCCAACTTGCATTTCCCAATTCGATCTTTAATGCCCGGGCCCACCACCCCTAAGGTGATGTTGACCCGTCATCAATTGAACCAACCGTCAACAGGAATAGAACTCGCTATGCGCAATCCAATATCGCCCCAATAATATGAGGATCCGATATTGGGGTCACTACGCATACGACCTTACTCTTTCGAGAAGCAAAGAGTCCGATCCAGATGCGCTTGTATATAGGAGCTGTCACTTCGTACAGGCGTCTCCTATATACAATCCCTGGCTACGGAAACCCTTCGCCTTGACGGGAGACCATGGATGTCACTTATGTGATCCTCCATCTCTTATTCAAATTTAATTAATTACTATGAATCACATCCATATAATTAATTCTTCCAAAGGAATCATTAACTCTAATATATTAGAGTATTCTTAATTGGATATAATTAACTTAATCATATTAAATTAATTATCAATCCAATTTAATCAATCAAACTTAATTTTATGCTTGAATATATATATGGTATTATTCTCAAAGTATGTATTAATTCGTATTTTAATAATTAGAAAAATACATCATAATCCCTCGGACATTATCCTGGCCCTACCCGCTGTCATGGCCAGTACCGGCGGGAGTGGGACGGACCGCATACGTTGCAACCCGCTACCCCAGCGATCCCCGACTAGACACCATATCCGCCTCGGGAAAGGATAATGCCAAATTGATTAATTTGTACTTGAGATGATCATCGGTTCTTCAACCGAAATAATACCATATAGTAATCAAAACAATTTTGATTATAAGGAAATTTGCTAGACAAATTCCCAATCCTATTCAAGCAAGAAGTTTGATGATTGTGATACCAATTAATATTTAGATCAAATCTAATCAATTAATTGATTGGGGCCAAGTCAATTAAGGAAATAATCATCTTCTAATATTTCACAAATATTTTCCATAATTATTTCTCGAAATTAACAATTAATTTCATTAATTGACAATCACATGGTTCTTGATTAGGAAAGCAATTTCAGCAGTGACCCCTACTTACTAAAATTAGCATATCTCAATCATATTAAATCCAAATTAAGCAAAGTCAATTTCTAAAGTTTGCTAATTTGATTTAGGACAGAACCTAAGTGATGTTTCATGTTTTCATGCTTTGATACCAAATGATGCAAACAGAATTTACGGCAGTGAGAAATAAGAATTTTGATGGTGGAAATATCGGTGTAGAAGAAATTAGAGGATGAGAGAAGAGAGCAACGCGCCGGTTGCACGGGATTTTGGAGAGTAATCTCAAAGATCACGTCGAGGGAGAGAAAGAGAGAAAGAGAGACGGAGATAAACTCAATTTTCATATATTCTGAACTATCCCTTACAATAGACTATCATCCCCTTTATATAGGAGGGATGGTATTACAAAAATAGAAAGTGAATCAAATTAAAATTCAAATCCTAAATGATCCTAATTGACTCTAACTGATTCTAATTGACTCTTAACTAATTTTATCTACCAAAAAAGTTGAGATTACAATCTCAATTTATTTAGATAAAATAAACAAACTAATTAAAATAATTAATTGAGGACGAAATTTCCTAATTTGAAAAATTCCCAAATCAGCCCTCTAATTCAATTTGATTTGCCCTGCCAATTTGAGAAATATTGCATCAGTTTGGGAGGCACGGGGAAAGGGGAGAAATGGAGTGGGTAGCATTGACAAGATAGGCAGAGAGGTGGGCTAAAAATATCTCTCAACAAATATATATCCCTCCCTCCAATTTGCCAAAATTCACCAGAAGCAAGATTCAGTAGCTTCCTGGGACTAGAGCTTAGATCATGAGAGAGTATGAGTTCTGAGGTAACGCCCTCTACGAGTTGGGCCATATAGGGCCCCATCCCAATGCAAAATTACAACTAGACCTAAAACAAGGCTTGTGGCGTACATTAGGTGCAGACTTGAGTGGGTTGGGCTAAGCCAGCTGAGCTTCGGATTGGATTGGGCGGCCTGGTCCAATGCGCAACCATACTTCATCTAATGATAAATATGAGATATCATGTGAAAAATGTACTTGTATATGCAAATTTAGTTTATCTCTTCAGTGCAAACCTGGTTGGACTTTGGGTCGGATCGAGCCAGCTCGGCTCAATACTCTACTCTACTTCAAAGATTGTAACATTCTCTCCAAGGTATCATACATAGGTTGTCTAATAATTGTTGAGATATTAGTATCTTTATTATTGTTTTGTTATTTTCTATTTCTTTTTCCTTCTTGTAATTTGCCCAATAGGTTCCTCTCCTATATAAGAGAACCCTAGGGCCTCTCATAATCATATGAACTCTTTTTCCCTCAACATGGTATCAGAGTAACAGTCCTAGACCGAAGTTCTCGTATCCTACCAAACCCTAACCCTACCTACCCGCCACCCCCCCCCCTTTCTCTCATTGTTTCTCCCTTCGATCGCCCACCCCGGCCTCCGACCGCCTCCCAGCCTCCAGGACAACCTCCAGGGCCGCCGCCCCCAGACTGCAGTCCAACCTCCAGGGCCTCTAGCTGCCCCCCGGCCCCCAGACCGACCTCCAGGGTCGTCGTCCAGGCCACCAGGGCTGCAGCCTTGGCCTCCAAGGCTGCCACCCCGACCCCCAGGGCTGTCACCCTGGCCCCTTGGCTGTTGCCCCAGCCCCCAAGCCACCGCCACGAGCCCCCCTGTTCGTCGTCTTGACCACCCAGGTTGTCGTCAGTCCTCCCGTGTGCCTTCGTACGTCCCTGCGAATCGTTCTGTGGTTTGATTTTCACCGGAAAACGTGATTTCAGACCTATAAATTATGTTTTCCGACCTTAACAAGCAGAGAAGATTTGTGAGGATGGTTGTATGAGTCTACACGTATAACCAATCCTCTGTATGATTGTGTAGACTCGTTTATTTCGGTCTACTCCCCAGTTGAGTTCAGTTATTCGGCCTTCTTACCATCATGTCAGAGAATAATGTGACATTTTCTCGTCTGGAGCCTTCAAGGGCCCGGCTCCCATCGCTAACATGGATGGGACCAACTATGAGTTGTGGTCCATGCAGTTTCTCACCCTAATGCAGTACAACAACACGGAGCACATACAGACAGATCCAGAACCAATGAATAAGACCGAAGCAAATGCTTCTTGGAAGCAAGATGATGCATATGCGCATGTTTTTCTATGTGGGACACTCACCACAGAGATAGCCATTGATATTATGAACCAGCCCACCGCCAAGGCAATGTGGGACACTTTGGCTTCCACCTATGCTGAAGCGAAGAATGAGGCCAAGATTCTCCTGTTACAGTTTGACATCTACAAGATCAAGTAGAATGGTCGTCCTCTACACGTGTACTACAGTTCACTCCGTGGCATGTTTGAGAAGCTACATAGCTATATGCCTATTACGACATCTCTTGAGCATCAGAAGGCATATAGAAACTCCACGATGGTCGAAGTTTTCATGGTCGGCCTTGATACAAAGTATGATGTAGCACGTATTCAGCTTCTCACTGGAGATATCATACCTCCTATGGAGGAGGCCTATAGCTGACTCAGCCGGATTATCATGCCCTCATCAGCTATGGTTGTTTCTCGTGGACGAGGAGTGACGACCCAGTCTAGAGGATGCACTCCTCGTGGCAGAGGCGGTGGACGTCCGCATGGCCCTTGGACCTTTTGTCGTCGATCGGGACATGCAGAGGATACATGCTATCAGAAGCATGGGTATCCCGTTTCTGGCCGCATGGCTGGACAGGTTGAGCCTTTAGATACTCTTACTACTTCCCAGGCAGACCCTCGCCTGGATGATATCGTCTCTAGCTTTCGAGAGATTATGACTCTTGTTGCAGGATCCTCCACTACATATACAACAATCGCAGCCAGAGCATCTTCGAGCTCCTCAAGTATCGTTTATATTTTCACTGGCAGTAATGGCGCATATATGACAGAGTGGATTATGGACTATGAGGCTTTTCATCATCTTTGTGAAGACAGAGCACAACTGAGGTCCTACAGGACCATACCACCTAGTAGATGGGTTGTCATTACCAATGACGGTCACTTACCAATTACATGATAGGAGGAGGTGCATCTGATGCCATCTATGCGTCTTCAGAATGTTTTATATGCTCCTGATTTTCAGACGAATTTACTTTCCATTGGTTAGATACTAAGGATCTGCATTGTCATGCCATCTTTGATCCATCTTCTCTTATGTTTCAGGACATACCCTAGGCAGGGTGATTGGATGTGGCCGAGAGCAGCGGGGACTCTACAGACTGGTCACCCCTCCTCATGTTGGTGTTTCTACTATAGCTATTGGACCAGTCTCTCTATATATACGACACCTTCATTTTGGCTACCTTCCTCAGCAGAAGCTATGTCATGTTCTCCCTCAGATTTCCACGAGACCCTCTTTCAGTGTGAGGCATGCCAGCTTGGGAAGCATCATCGTTCCTCCTTTATATTCCGTCAGAGTCGGAGTAGTTCCCAGATGTTTGACCTCCTTCATTTAGATATCTAGGGTCCAAGTCGTGTTCCTGATCATCAGGGACATTGTTTTTATCTTATTGCTATTGATGATTTTTCTAGACTTTCCTAGGTCTTTCTTTTGAAGAAAAAGTCTGAGGCTAGATCTGTGATCAAATATTTTATTTAATGAAGGAATAATTTTTCTGCTAAGGTCGATTTCTTCGCACTGATAATGCCTTAGAATTCTGTACCTTACATCTTTCTGAGTTTCTTAGATCTCTTGGCATTGTTCACCAGACCTCATGTGCCTATACTTCTCAGCAAAATGGTGTTGCCGAGCGCAAACACCGTCACTTACTTGATGTGACCAGAACCTTTTTGGTACTGAATCATGCTCCACATTCTTATTAGGGCGATGTTGTCCTTACTACATGCTATTTGGTGAACCGCATGCCCTTGGCTGTGTTAGGAGAGAAGATTCCTTTCTCAATTGTGTTTCCCGAGAAGGATCTTTTCTCCCTTACACGTTGTGTGTTTGGGTATGTAGATTTTGTTCATGATGTCTCGCTAGGTCGTGACAAGCTCTCTCCTAAAGCTGTCAAGTATGTGTTTATTGGCTACTCTCGTACCCAGAAGGGATACGATTGCTTTGATCCGCTAAGGCGGAAGTACTTTGTCAGTGCTGACGTTACTTTCTTTGAGTTTGTTACGTATTTTTCTCCTACAGGAGACAGAATAGTCCCATCGGACTTTGAAGATGAGATCTACATGTCTCCACCTCCTATTGTTGTTCATCCGCCTCCCTCTACTCCCGCTCTACCACCACCTCCTCAGCCGCCGCCACCACCTACACCCACTGCTGCCTTTACACCTGCTCTTGTGACTCAAATTTTGCCATGTGTTTTTACTCGCAGGTCTCACTCGATTTCCCCTGCTCACAGGTCTTTCTTGTCATCCAACATGTCTCAAGTATGTAATGAGCACATTGCTTCTATTGATGCCCCAACTGAGTTTTCTGTGCAGCAGGATTCTATACAGGATGAGTAGGTGCCCTCTCAAGAGGGGAACTCACAGGTTACGGACTTGCCAGATGATCTTGATGTACCGATTGCCCTACGTAAGCCGATACATAAGTGTGTTACTTATCCTCTTACAGCTCAGGTTTCCCTGAGCATGCTATCAGAGGATTTCAGGAGATTTACCTTGGTATTATCAGCAGTGGAGATACCATGGACATATCACGAGGCTCTTGAGGATAGTCAGTGAAGGTTAGCCATGGAGGAGGAGATGGTTGCGCTACAGTCACGTGGTACATGGAGTCTTATTTCTGCTCCATTTGATGCATCTGTTATGCGATGCAAATGGGTGTTCACTGTGAACCACCGTGCGGATGGCAGCGTGGATCGCTATAAAGCGAGACTTGTGGCACGCAGGTTCACCCAAACATATGGGATGGACTATCAGGATACTTTCTTTCCAGTTGCCAGATATTCTACCCTGCGTATTCTACTTTCTGTCATTGTGATACGAGATTGACCCCTTTATCAACTTGATGTAAAGAATGCCTTCCTCTATAGTGATCTACACGAGAAGGTCTACATGCAGCAACCACTTGGGTTTGCTGTTGAGAGGGTGTCAGAAGGTTTGTAGGCTACACAAAGCTATCTACGGTCTTGAGCAGAGTCCAAGAGCATGGTTCCAGAAGCTCTCGAACTTGATAAAGCAGCAGGGGTTTGTGAGATCAACTACCGATCATTCCTTGTTTGTGCAGAGGACCCGAAGAGGTATTATTGTCATTCTTATTTACGTTTATGACATTATTGTTACAGGGGATGACGAGCAGGGCATTCAGGATGCCAAGGACTTCCTAGGTCAGCAGTTTGTGACCAAGGATATTGGACATTTACGTTACTTCCTTGGACTGGAGTTTGCTAGGAACCGGCGAGGTCTTGTGATGACCTAGAGGAAGTACATTACAGATTTTCTTTCAGAGACATGTATGGCAGATTGCATACATGCCACTACTCCTATTAACCCGAGCATGAAGTTCTATGATGATGATACTGAGGTCGGCAAGAGAATGTACAGAGAGCTTGTTTGCAAGGTACTCTATGTGATTATTACCAGACCCGACATATCCTTTGCCGTGAGCAAAGTGAGTCAGTTTATGGAGCAGCCCAGACAAGCACATATGGATGCAGTCCATATGATTCTAAGATACCTGAAGACTTCACCTGGTACAGGACTTCTTTTCAGCAGAGGCACATCTCTCTCAGTTACAGCATGTGCAGATGCATATTATGCTGGGTGTTTAAAGGATAGAAAGCCTACATCAGGTTTTGTTGTGTTCATAGGGAATTCTCTTGTTTCATGAAAGAGTAAGAAGCAGACTGTGGCTGTCAGATCAAGTATTGAGTTGGAATACAGGGCCATGGCACAAGCTAGCACAGAAATGATGTGGGTCAGATCAGTACTTATTGAACTGCCTATAGAAGTGCCTCTTCCCATGCACCTCCAATGTGATAATCAGGTTGCTCTTTTCATTGCCAATAACCCAAGCTTTCATGAGAGGACGAAGCACATAGAGGTGGACTGTCACTACCCCAGTGACATGATATAGAAGGGTCTTATCGCCACTACACATGTCAGCTCGGGAGATCAGACAACAGATGTACTTACAAAGTCCCTAGGCAGAGGATCTTATCAAAGATGTTGTTCCAAGCTGAGTCAGATTGATATCTACGCTCCTTCTTGAGGGGGAGTGTTGAGATATTAGTTATCTTTATTATTGTTTTCTTATTTTCTATTTCTTTTTCCTTCTTCTTGTAATTTGCCCAATAGGTTCCTTTCCTATATAAGAGAACCCTAGGGACTCTCATAATGATATGAACTCTTTTTCCCTCAACAATAATAAATGTAAATATCAAGTGAAAACGCCTTTGTATAGACAAACTCAAGTTTATCTCTTCAACGTGATGGTTGTCAATTTACTCCAACTAAATAAATATGGCAAATAATAGGGTCCTCACTACACTGAGATAATTGCGAAAGAAAAAATATAGGAACAGTTGATATAAGAAGTAAATATGATTGTTAATGACATTTCGTTATGTAAAATTTAGGATAACCCCAACAACCAGAGGTGTACATTGTAACAAATGTAAATTGTAGCATACCATATTTGATATGAAGATTCAATTATGAGACCCATAGATGATTTACTTGTTTTTTTTTTAATCAAGCATGTGTCATATATTCAAAGGGTATTATAAGATCATATGATAATTCAGGTGCATGACCATCGGATCATCAACCGCAATGGTCGAAGCTTCCATTATAGAAAACGAAATACAAACACACTATATTGGGTCCTATTGGAAAGAAAGATACCATGACCATCGGATCATCAACCGCAATGGTCGAAGCTTCCATTATAGAAAACGAAATACAAACACACTATATTGGGTCCTATTGGAAAGAGGGATACCATCGCCATCGTCGTTATCGAGGGAATAAGGATGAGGCATCATTGTTGTCATAAACGAGGATGCCAACCCTTTGAATGAATGGGAAGGGAGGATGTTGCCACCATTATTGGCATGATGGGAAACAAGGAGGATGTTGTCGACTTTTACTAGATGGAAGCAAGGAGATCATCATCCTTGTTGTTATCGACGAGACTAGGAGGAAAGGTCACAGCTATTGTCAACAAAAGAAGAGAAGGTTTATCATAGGTGATGAAAAACCGACTGTCGACGGTGGGAAGGTAAAGCACGGCGGGGATACTAAGAGTCAACTCATAGGGGATGCATTAGAGGAGAGGGAAGTGTTGGCGTCACATAGGTCGTGGGGTGCACAAGGGAGGGGTGGAGAGAGGGGGATGTTGACATTGTTGGTCTCTAGGGTAAAAGAGCGAAGAAGTTATAGGATAGAAGGGTAGGAAGAGAGTTTCCATGCTTCCATTGCATGTTATTGTTCTAAAAATGCATGATACGTCCACGAGTATTTGTCAAGTGTGGTTACTAAAAACATGTCTTTGAATATCCCTATTTGACATCATTTTCATTAGTGGATTAAACGAGTCTCCAATAAGTTAATAAACTGAGTTAATAAACTGTGTGTTGTGTACATCTATTTAAATGCTTTTTTATAAAAGAATGAGAGAACTTTCATAAGAGGGCCACTCTAATCATGTACATTAATTAAAAACAGTGTACAAAAATTACACGGACTAAGTTTCACACAAAGCTTTTGTGCCTTCGAGTATATTGCATGATAAAAGCTATTTCTCTTGAAGATCAATCCGTTCCTTACCAACCATATGACCAACAGATGTGTGAATGCTTTTGCTATGCCTTTATTCGACTCCCTCCAATCGCAATCAATCGAGTCCCATAAAGAATCTTCAGTTTCCCAAAGAACACAGAGTAAGGCGGCTTCCTTCCAAAATTCTTTTGATCCATGATACTTGAAAAACAAATGATTGATGCCATCCATTTTCGATCCACATCTCCCAAACAACCCATCGCAACTAGGGAAGATCATGGACCTGCATGTTCTAGTTAAAACTCTTCCCCTTCTAAGCAACCAAAGAAAACCTCAATTCGAGTGGGGACCTTCCATTCCCACATATGTGCACAGTCACACTCCATGACTCCCACTTCGGACAACGCTGAAGTAGAAATAGACTTGTACGCCTTTTTGACCATTTTTTTGAGAAAGTACACCTTTTTGACTATGAATGTACCATCCCTCCAACACCACGACCCCATGGCTCTATGATTCGAGAGCTCTGTAGTACAATAGATTCCAAGCCCCAGCAGACTGCAACATGAGCCTCTATGTCCCTTTATAGAGAAAAGAGCATGGGGTACAAATCGCACATGGTGCCCACTTCGGTCCAATCTTCTCTCCAAAACGGTAATCCATTCCCTTCACCTAGAAGGGAATGCAGTGATGGAACAACGTCAGGTTGAGCAAAACAAACTCCCCTCCAAAAACTGGAAGGTGACAGCAACACGTCTACACGAGCGCTGGAAATGGCAGAGTAAATATATCGAACCATCATGACAAGTATGATCCATCACCCTAAATTCTTATTACCCACTTCTCCAGAGGGGCCTTGTTCATATCACCTAACTGAAGAACACCCAACCCTCCATCCTTGATAGGTTGCGCCATGACATCCCACTCCAATAGTTGGACCCCCTTGTTACTGCTCACGGAAGACCAGATGAACCACCACATCAATGGCTCCAAGCGCTTGTGCATCGCAACGGGCAAGACACGCATCGAAAGGAAGAAAATCAGAATTGTCGACCTTCACCAACACCAGATTCTCCTTGGAAAGACCCAAATCATTCCAAAAGTAGCAAGCTTTCTTTCAAGCTTCTCAACTACTGGTAACCAATCAATCTAACTCTGCCACATAATAGCGAGAACCTAATGTAGCTAATAGGCAGGCTCTTATAACAAGTTCCCAATGTTGACGCACAAGCCACAACATCTTCAGGTGGAAAACTAAATGGCATAAAGGTTGTTTGGCATCGTTCATTCGTAAACCGGAGAGCTCTCAGAAAATATCAAGCATTGCATGAGTACCATTGCATTTTTGGACCCACTTCGATGGCCTGGTGATAGTGCAATGTGCCTACCACCTAAAAGACTAGGGTTCAAATCCCTCCTTGTGGGGATTGTGTTAGATAACCGACAATCAGCGTAAAAAGTACTCGGATCTTTCAACATGGTCTTGAGAAAGAATCCATGTAACCGACCCTACTTAAAGAGGGAGAAGGCTTCGTCATTTAAAAAAAAAAAAGAGGGAGGCAATCCCAAGGAGGGATACTCCACAAGTACATACAAAACTAAAAGATTTACCGTTACATTAACAAGATATTTTGCATCGCCTTTGATATTTCATATTTCAGTATCTTTTTATCTATTGTCTTTTCCCTCTGTCTACTTTATGTAATTTTCCCATAGGTCTCTCCCTATATAAGAGAGCCTAGGACTGAAGGAATAAAACAAGTTTCTCATTTTTCCCAATATTGTATCAGAGCGGCGATCCTAGACCAGATATCTCATACCCCCACAAACCCTAACCCCAGCCCCATTGCCGCCCCTCCTACTCGGATTCCGTCGCCGCCGCCTCCCCTACTCAGATTCTGCCGACTCCGCTGGGGGTGCCGATGCACTTCTCTCTCTAGACGGTGTCGTCGCACCTCCTCTCTCTCAAAGAGGTGTCGTCGCCGACCTCTTCCTCTCTCTCCAAGAGGTGTCGTCGCACCTCTTTCCCAGAGGTGCGACTGTCAACCTGTTCCTCTCTCTAGAGGTGCTGCAACACCTCTTCTATCCAAAAGGTGACACCACAAACTCCTCTCCTAGGAGTGCTGCCGCCGACCTCTCTATCTATAGGGGCACAACCATCGACTCCTCTCTCTTGATGAGATCGGTTGCTTGAGTCTACATATGCAACCAAATCTCTCTATGTCAGTGCAGACAAACGGTTGTCTAGCCTTCAACCCTAGCCTTCTCTAGCTGTCATTTCAGAAAGCAAGGTAGATATCCTACCAAGGCGCATTCAGAGGTCCTGCGCCTATAGTAAAGATGGATGGGTCAAACCACGAATTGCGGGCCATGTAGTTCATGAGCATGATGAAGTCTACAGGTAAGAAACACATTCTTACCGAGGAAGAGCTGGCTGAGAAGACTGGGGTTAATGTCTCATGGGAGGTGGATGATGCATATGCCAAGGTTTGGCTTTTAGGTACATTGGCAATAGAGATCGCGAATGACGTGCTACATCAGCCCACAGCCAAGGCAATGTGGGATATTATTGCTACTACTTATTCACAAGCAAAGAATGAGACAAAGATTTTGCAACTCCAGCATGATATATTTACTATTAAGCATAATGGACGGCCCCTTCATTCATTATATACATCCTTACGTGGGATGTTCGAGAAGCTCCATAGCTTCATGCATCTCACATCTACTCCTGAGCAACAAAAAACGTAGAGGAATGCCACCATGGTTGGTGTATTCATGGCAGCCCTTGATCTTGAGTATGAGGCTGCTCGATCTCAGATTTTGGCAGACGCCACTATTCCTCCCATAGAGGAAGCTTTTTGCAGGCTCAATCGGATCACTGTCTCATCCATTAATGTCAGTCAGACTTCTTCCGTGATGGCTGCCTCCTGAGGTCGAGGAGGCTCTTCTTAGTTTCGTAGATGCGGATCTCGTGGCAGAGGAGGTCGTATCATCAGACATGTACTTACTGTCATCGTCCTGGACATACAGAGGATACATGCTACTCCAAGCACGGATTTCCTGCTTCTGCTCGAGTGACTGAGCAAATTGAGCCTCTGGTTTCCTCTTCTTTAGATCAACGATTTGATGACCTTGCAGCACATTTGAGGGGCATTATACCTCATGCCAGTCCTGTTACGTCTTCAGATGTAGCTGCTTCAGCCTCTTCCAGTACCTTAGGTAGTACTTATGCACTTACTAGCTATAGTGGATATGATGTTATAGAATGGATTATGGACTCTGGTGCCACACATCACTTGTGTGGAGACAGAGGTCAACTTACAGCATACATACAGGTTCCTCCAGGACGAACTGTGGTTATAGCAGATGGGACTCATTCCCCAATCACTGGACAGGGGGAGATTAGCTTGACGCCCTCTATGCATCTACAAAATGTGTTGCATGCACCTGACTTCTCTATGAATTTGTTATATATTAGTCAGATTACGAAGAATTTACATTGTCGAGCTATTTTTGACCCATCTTCTCTTGTATTTCATGACATCCTTATGGGCAAGGTGATTGGGTGTTGCCGTGAGCAGGGCGGTCTCTATCGCTTAGTTCGAACTCCGTATGTCGGCATTTCCTCTCTTTCTGCTGGACCTGTCTCACCATTTACGTGGAACCTGCGCTTTGGTCATCTCCCGCTCCAGAAAATGTGTCGTGTTCTGCCTCAAATCTCTCCTCACTCGTCGTTTTAATGTGAGGCATGTCAGTTGGGAAAGCATCATGGGTATGCCTTTCCTAGTCGTCAGAGTCGGAGCAGTAGCTCTATTTTTTAGTTATTTCATATAGATATTTGGGGTCACAATCGTGTTCCTGATCATCAGGGACATGTTTTTTATCTTGTTGCAGTTGATGATTTCTCTCCTTTGTCCTGGGTCTTTTTATTAAAGAATAAATCCGAAACCGAAGATGTTATCAAAACTTTTCTAACTGAAGTGAAAAATGTATTTTCTTCTTCTGTGAAATTTGTGAAAACTGATAATGCCTTGGAATTCTGTACTCATACTCTTTCCAATTACTTTTCAACATGTGGTAATATTCATCAAACATCATGTGCCTATACTTCCCAGCAAAATGGTGTTGCAGAGAGGAAGCATCGTCATTTGCTTGATATTACAAGAACTCTTCTCATTCAGAGCCGTGCACCGCATTCTTTTTGGAGCAATGTTGTTCTTTGGGTAAGAAAATTCCCTTCTCTCTTGCTTTTCCTGAAAAGGAATTGTTCTCACTTACTCCTCGTGTGTTTAGCTCAGTCACCTTTGTTCACCAGTTGTCTCCAAGTATTGACAAGCTCCCTCCTAAAGCAGTCAAGTGCGTATTTGTCGGGTACTCCATGACACAAAAAGGGTATAGATATTATGATCCAATGCGAAGGAAGTATTATGTTAGTGTTGATGTCACCTTTTTCGAGTCCGTGATGTACTTTTCTCCTACAGGTGATCGATTGACTTCCTCAGACTCTGATGATGAAATATACATGCCACCACCACCATCATCACCTCCTTCACATCCACCATCATCACCTCCTTCACCACCATCACCACCACCTCCACCCCCTCCTAAGGTCCCAGTCCCACCATTGCCACATCACTATACCCCCGGCAAGCTTCTGCTCATGGTCACCGCTCATCATCTAGCACGCATGAGGTATGTTCTGAAAACATAGTTTCTAACGATAGGTCTGATGGAGCGAGGTTCTTCATAGGGGACAGACATGGAGGTTGTTGATTTGGACTTGCCTATTGCGCTTTGAAAGCAGAAGCGTAGCTGTGCATCATATCCTATCGCATCTATGGTCTCCTTTGATCGCTTGACTGGGGATTTCAGGAAATTTGCAGTTGCATTGTCTGACATGGACATTCCACGGAATTATCAGGAGGCGTTGAAGGACAGTCGGTGGTGATTAGCTATGGAAGAAGAGATGGCTGCCCTTCAGTCGAGAGGTACTTGGAGTCTTGTCCAAGCCCCCACTGGGGCGTCTATAGTAAGTTGCAAATGGGTATTTATAGTGAAGCACAATGCCGATGGGAGCATTGATAGGTACAAGGCTCGACTGGTTGCTCGTAGTTTTACTCGGACATACGGGGTGGATTATCTTGACCCATTCTCTCCAGTTGCTCGTCATTCTACCTTACTGATTCTGTTATCGGTTGTCGTGGTTCGAGGTTGGCCCTTGTTTCAATTGGATGTCAAGAATGCCTTTTTGTGTGGTGATCTTCAGGAAGAAGACTACATAAGGCAAGTGGAGCCCGTCGGGGTTTGCTGCTGAGGGGAATTGTTCACAGGTGTGTAGACTTCATAAGGCAATCTATGGCCTTAAGTGGAGCCCGGGAGCTTGGTTCCAGAAGCTCTCAGATTTGTTTAAGAAGCAGGCGTTCAAACGGCCAAATGCATATCACTCTCTTTTTTTACAGAGAACCTTCAGAGGTATGACTATTATTATGGTGTATGTTAATGATATACTTAATACAGGAGATTATGCAGGGAATAAAGAGGGCGAAAGAATTTCTGGGTCGTGGATTTGTTACTAAGGATCTAGGAGCTCTTAGATACTTTCTGGGATTAGAGTTTGCCTAGAATCAGCAAGGGCTTGTGATGACTCAGAGAAAATATGTCATTGACTTGTTAAGTGACACAAGTATGCTTGGATGTCGACCTGCGACTACACCCATGGATCCAAGCATGAAGGTCTATGATGATGATACTGATGAGGTTGACAGGAGAAGATACATGGAATTGGTGGGAAAGCTTCTTTAGGTTACTACTACCATACCCGATATTTCATTTGCAGTCAGTCAAATGAACCAGTTCATGGAACAACCTAGTCAGGTACATATGGATGCTATATAGATGATACTAGGGTATCTTAAATCATCTCTAGGTGCAGGGCTGCTATTTAAAAAGGGTGACACTATTACTATCTCAGCATGCGTAGATGCAGACTATGCAAGGTGCCCCAAGGACAGGAAGTCCACATCATGATTTGCTATATTCGTTGGAGATTCACTTTTCTCGTGGAAAAGTAAGAAGAAAACTGTTGTTGCTAGATCTAGTGTTGAATCTGACTATAGAGCTATGGCACAAGCATGTACATAAATGATGTAGGTTCAAGCAGTCCTAACAGATCTACTCATAGATGTTCCTCTCCCCATGTCGCTGGAATGCGACAATCAGGTTGCCTTATTTATTGCTAATAATCCTGCATTCCACGAGAGGACAAAGCACACTGAGGTCGATTGCCACTATATACATGACATGATCTAGAAGATTTATTTCTACATCCCATGTCAGCTTAAGGGACCAGACGACAGACAGTTTCACCAAAGCCTTACTTAGAGGGTCCTTCCAGAAGTGTTCATCCAAGCTGAGCATGATAGATATCTATGCTCCATCTTGAGGGGGAGTGTAGAAATATTTCATATTTCTGTATCTTTTTATCTATTTTCTTTTCCCTCTGTCTACTTTATGTAATTTGCCCATAGGTCTCTCCCTATATAAGAGAGCGTAGGGCTCAAGGAATAAAACAAGTTTCTCATTTTTCCCAACAGTCTTCACATGCTTGACAATAGCTCCCACCACGAAACTCTAATTGTGAAATACAGATTCATTGTGTGCATTCAATATGGATCAAAGAGTGCAGAAAGCGCACTCTATCATCCTGCGAGTTGCCACATACCATTCTTACCGAGTTCCAGAAGGTGCCCATATTTCCCACGTGCAACCAAGAAATTGAAAGAGAGTCCCATATAGCTTTCGAGGTTGCACAACCAAAGAATGTGTGATTCAAGTCTTCAACCTCCTCATGGTAGCACGGACAGAGGCCATCACTGAGCTTGAAAATCCTTCTCCTATGATCATTCGTCATCAACCAACCATGTCTTACCATCCACATAAAACCTTTAGTCGTGGTTGTATCATGTCTATCTCTTGATCATCCCTACTAATGTTGATACAAAGAGTCGTGTATGCCTTCCTCACGGAGTAATTAACCTCACGTCGTTCCAGCAATCTTGACCATGTGATGGGGATACAGTATCGTCCAGAGATCCCATCATCTCCACGAATTCCCGCAATCTCCTATCTGAAAGATTGTCTACGAAGACAGGCATCCATGTCTTGCCAACGAAGCGGGGAATCCATGTCACCATTCCATACATGTGCGACTGCTGCACTTATTTATATAGGGATTGACATTCGCTTTGTGAGTCGTATATGTGAGTGGTATGCATAGGAAGCATGCCCGAAGGGCAGCGGCAGCAGTATGGTCCTAGGTATTGTCGTGTCATTAAGATCCGTAGGGTGGGTGGTGGGGACTTCGACTAACCTATAAATAAGGTTGACTACATTTCTGATTCACGGAGTCAACAGTTCTTGGTCCCGTGAGAAATTCATACCTCAGAGGTGGTGAGGATGAATGAGGTATCCCAATTATGAAGTAGCGAGGGAACTCAAAAATACCTAAGGGGAAATGAATATCCGCGTAGCTCATAAATGAGTACCAGAAAGTCCAAGTCCTGGAATAATGCGGAAATGAATATAAGGACTACCCTGGGAACGACTCTACTAGAGGGACCTACCTGATGACTGAGTGAATAGGCGAACGTCTATTTATTTTGTCTGGGAAGCACTAATTCAAATAACTGTGGGAATCTCATCGATAATACCCCGGTATCTGACCAATTATCTAGCCAGAACCTAAGTTCTTCACCACTACCAACCGAAGGCTGCAAAAGATGTTGAATCTCCGGGAGCACCTTAGAAATGCCCAGTCATATGGCTTTAAAAAAAGAAATGCTCTGCCATAAAGAGGATGGGTATCTCATGATCCCCCCACTAGTAGAGAGATCATGCCCAACCCTATAAGTAAAACTAGATCCTTCGTATCTCCCCAAATCCATATGATCCATTTAGAGATAAGGACTTATTCTTAATTGTTAGAGTATTTGGTGGTGCGCTCATTGAGTTGTAACAGGGTAAATGGATCCTGGAGAAGATCCATTTACCCCATCCAGTGTTTAGTCCCACATCGTCCAGTGGTGGGACTTGGAGGCTCTGGAGAGTCTATATAAGGAGCCCCAGACCTCCTGCATCCATTGAGAAAGTCAATAGACAAACACGCCCCGTTGAGGGCTTCTCCCGTGGTTTCATCCCGCTCCTTACGGAGTAGGGTTCCACGTAAAAATCATGCGTTCTTCTTTGATGTTCATTCTTTACCCATGTTTACGCTTCCGCTTCCGATTTTCTAACATGGTATCAGAGCAGGTTCGATTCTCGAGGTTCTCGTGATTTTTATTTTTCGAGATTCGAGGTTGAAGATTATTGTTCATATTCTGTTCTAGAAATTATTTTAGGGTTCTTTCGAACCCTAGATCTGTGTTGCACGCAACTCCCCAGGCAGGGCCAGAAACCCTAATCAATTCGATCATCTATGATCCTGTCCCTGTTCTTCCAATGTTCCATGCGGCGATCCAGCCTTCCGTTGTGCAGATACAACCGTCGATGCTTGGAGCAAATCGCCGTCGCCGCATCCGACGAAGCCCTCTCCTCGCGCGATCTGCTGGGCGGTTCTAGGCGCCCCCTCGACGATGCCTTCCTCTCCCGATGTCGCTACCCCTTGCCTTGGCGCATCAGTCCATCGCAGGCGTGATATGCGGTTGCACCTCCATCGTTCCGAGCTGCAGCAAGCCCTAGGAGAAGCCCTCAAGCGATCCAACTCAATCCCAGGCGACGTGGGCTCCTCCTCAAACCACACCTCCTCTGGCCAACGCGGGCTCCTCCCTCACGCCGCTCCGGTATCGTCATCCCTGTCTCGCGCGGCGAACGTTGCTCCACGAGGCGGCGGCAGCGCTCCACGAGGCGTGCGATCCTGCGCACGCACGCGGGCCCCCAGGTTCTCCCCCTTCTCGTGCAAAGACCCAGTTCTTCCCCCCTTCCACGCGCACGCGAGCCCTTGCGCCAGACGATGCATCCTCTCCGTATTTCAGAGAGAAGGGCGGCGGCGATCCAGGAAACCCCATGGGGGGCGGCGATTCGAAAGGGGGTTCCCAATGGATGGAACCCTAACAAGCCTCGTGCATATATATAAAAAAATAGCACGTGGGATGTGCTTTGTAAAAAAAATAATGGGATGAGTATTCTTTAGAGCTCAACCGTGGGCTAAGAAAAAGGATCCAGCTTAAAAAAAAGGGAAAGCCGAAGAAAAAAAGAGGGAGATTGACGGCTTTGAAAAAAAATGATTTTAAAAAAATGCATTTTTCAAAAAAAAGAGAGAGAAGGGATCATTATTTGCAAAAAAAAGAGAAAAAAAAGGTGCGTACATCTCAAAAAGCCGTACACTAATATTTTGCAAAAAATGATGAAAGAAAAGCCGTAAAAAATGGTTGAAACGGCTTTGGAAAAAAATGTGTTTTCAAAAAAAAAAGAACGGCTTAAAAAATGAAGAAAAGCCGCAAGTTTTTAGATGTTCATGTTTTTACCCCTATTCATCTTGTCTTCTCCCAACTTGGTCGACGTCCATATTTTCCGACAAGTATGGGAGAAAGGGGGAGTATATGTGTAGAGTCACAGGCCAGTTTGTCAATTTTTCCAGATTCTCCAGACTTCAGATTACAGGCCATTCAGATTCCAGACTCTACGGTTCAGATCCAGTTTCAAACTCGACATCAGACATCTCCGAGTCTCCAGTTTCAGACACGCACGAGTGTGCGGTCATTTTCATATGAGCATATGTTGCCATCATCAGTTCGAGGTCCCCATCATTCTTGTTATTGTTCGGCCAGAGTTTTCATGTGAGCCATAGGGACTCCAGAGCAGAGGACCATTCCCTTGAGGGCAAGGGTTTTCATGTGGTATCATAGGTACACCAGAGCAGTGCACCATTCTCTGAGCCAGATGGGAGAGACCCAGTTCTCCGACGAGGAGACTTCAGGCGCAGTTTCAGACTCGATGGTCAGATTCCGAGTCTTCAGTTGACTCACACTCCAGCCCGTTCGTCCTCCTCATCTGCACAGCATGAGAAGCAATGTTCTCGACTGCAGCAATGTGCGCGTTGGGTTGATATTGTCCGTAGTGTCCTGTAGCGTTGAGTTGAGTTTATTTCTGTTTGTCCAAGCTGAGCATTGCATGCTCCATCTTGAGGGGGGGACTGTTAGAGTATTTGGTGGTGCGCCCATTGAGTTGTAACAGGGTAAATGGATCCTGGAGAAGATCCATTTACCCCATCCAGTGTTTAGTCTCATATCGTCCAGTGGTGGGGCTTGGAGGCTCTGGAGAGGCTATATAAGGAGCCACAAACCTCCTGTATCCATTGAGAAAGTCAATAGACAAAAACGCCCCGTTGAGGGCTTCTCCCGTGGTTTCATCCCGCTCCTCACGGAGTAGGGTTTCACGTAAAAATCCTGTGTTCTTCTTTGATGTTTATTCTTTATCCATGTTTATGCTTTCGCTTCCGATTTTCTAACATTAATCTTGAGCCTAAGCACACAAAGTCTCCCTTCTCTCTTCGGTTTGGATGCCCATGCTTTCCTTCGTCGCCATTTGCCCAAAAGAATCTCCTCATGAGTGATTCTAGCCTAATTCTTATCCCCACAGGTATCATTCTTGTAGAGCCAAAGAATAGCGGGCACCCATAACATGCTTGAACAATACCAACTGCCGCCCTCTCGAAAGAACGGTTGCCTTCCACGAAGCCAATTTCTTCTCCAATTTCTCTACAAGGGGAAGCCAATCATCATTCTGTAACTTATCACCAAAAAGTCGATGGCCCACATGGAATTGGGAGCTGTGCTAATGGAGTATTCAAAGAAGATGCGAAGCTGGTCGCGTCCTCATCCGAATGGCCGAACAGGACAATCGTCAATTTACCATGATTGATCTTCAAACTAGAGAGATCCCCGAAAATATCAAGAATTTGTGATGCCTTCTTCGCTTGTGTTAATTCCCTTTGAATAAAAATGATTGTGCCGCCCGCATATGCAGTAATGCTATTGATATATCCCTGCTGCTAAAACCAGAGATTGTTAAGATATTAGTTATCTTTATTATTGTTTTTTCTCATTTTCTATTTCTCGTTTCTTCTTTCTGTAATTTGTCAGATAGGTTCCTGTCCTATATGAGAGAACCCTAGGGCCTCTCAAAATGCAATTCAGTTCTTTTCCTTCATCATGGTACCGGAGCGACGGTCCTATACCGGAGTTCTCGAACCCAACCCTAACCCTACTCGCTTGCCACGCCCCCCCAGTACGTCGCCTCCCCAGCACCCCGCCAGGCGCACCCAGATCGAAGCGCACGCCAAGTCCTAGCGCTGTCCCCCCCCCTCCCCATACCGGCCCTCCTAGCGCCCCGTGCCAGCCCCAGACCCCCCCACCCAACGCAGCCCGTAGGCTCCTGCAACCGTCCTAGCGCCTAGCACGGCCTGCGGGCTACTGTGTGGCCCATAGCACTGCCCTCCCGGTCTCGAGAGCCTCCGCTCCTGCCACAAGGGCTTCTGCCCTAGCCTCCTGAGCCATCACATACGGCCCCAGAGCGTTGCCTTGACCGTCCTGATCATCCTTAGCCCTTCCTTGCACCTCCGAACATATCTATGAGTAATTTTGCGATCTGATTTTGACCAAAAAGCATTATTTCAGACATATATTTCACATTTTCCGACCCTAACAAGCTACGAAGATTACTAAGGATGGTTGTATGAGTCTACACGTACAACCAATCCTTCGTATGATCATGTAGATTCGTTTATATCGGTCTGCTCCCCAGTTGAGTTCCATTATTTGACCGTCTTATAATCATGTCAGAGAACAAGGGTGACATTTTCTCGTCCGGAGCTTTCAAGGGCCTGGCTCCCATCGTTAAGATGGACGGGACCAACTATGAGTTGTGGACCATGCAGTTTCTCACCCTCATGCAGTGCAACAACAAGGAGCACATCCTGACAGATCCAGAACCAATGGATAAGACTGGAGCAAATGCTTCTTGAAAGCAAGATGATGCGTATGCGCGTGTTTGTCTTTGTTGGACTCTTACAGAAATAGCCAATGATATTCTAACTCAGCCCATTGCCAAGGCAATGTGGGACACTTTGGCATCCACCTATGCTCAGGCGAAGAATGAGGCCAAGATCCTTCAGTGACAGTTTGATATATACAATACCAAGCAGAATGGTCGCCCCTGCATGTTTACTACTCTTCGCTGCGTGGCATGTTTGAGAAGCTTCATAGCTACATGCCCATTACAATGTCCACTGAGCAATAGAAGATGTATAAGAACCCCACAATGGTCGAAGTCTTCATGGCTGGACTTGATACTGAGTATGATGTTGTACATACTCATCTTCATACTGGGGCTACCATACCTCCCATAGAGGAGGCCTATAGCCGTCTCAGTCGGATCATCATCCCTTCGACAGCCACGTATTCACACTCTTCAGTGATGGCCGCTTCTCGTGGCCGGGAGGCGATCCAGCCTAGAGGGCGCACCCCTCGCGGAAGAGGCGGTTGATGCCAACGTGGTCCCTGCACCTACTGTCGCAAGCCTGGACATGCCGAGGATACATGCTATCAGAAGCATGGATATCCTATTTCTTGTCGAGTAGCAGAGCAGATCGTGTCTTCAGAGACTTCAGCTCCCAGGTTGATCCTCGCCTTGATGATATTGTCTCTCGTATTCGAGAGATCATGACTCCTACTGCTGACACCACCGCTACAGATACTGTTGAGAGCCTCTTCGAGCTCCTCAGGTATCACCTATGCTTTTACTGGTAGTGTGGATGCAGACATGACAGAGTGGATTATGGATTCTGGTGCTTCTCACCACTTGTGTGGAGACAGAGCGCAGATGAGGTCCTACAGGACTATACCACCTGGCAGATGAGTTGTCATTGCTAATGGCAACCACTTACCCGTTACAGGACTGGGAGAGGTGTATTTGACACCGTCCACTGTAGAATGTTTTATATGCTCCTGCCTTTCAGATGAATTTACTTTCTATTAGTCAGATCACTAAGGATCTGCATTGTCGTGCCATCTTTGACCCTTCGTCTCTTGTGTTTCAGGACATACTCATGGGCAGGGTGATTGGATGTGGCCTTGAGCAATGGGGACTCTACATATTGGTCCAATCTCCTCATGCTAGTGTTTCTGCTATGCCTACTGGACCTATCTCTCCATATCTGTGGCACCTTATGTTTGGTCATCTTCCTCTGCAGAAGCTATGTCATGTCTTCCCTCAGATTTCTACGAGATCATCCTTTCAGTGTGAGGCATGTCAGCTTGGGAAGCATCACCGTTCCTCTTTTCCATCCCGTCAGAGTCGGAGCAGTTCTCAGTTATTTGAGCTCCTTCATTTAGACATTTGGGATCCTAGTTGTGTTCCTGATCACCAGCGACACCGTTTTTATCTTGTAGTTGTCGATGATTTTTCTAGACTTTCCTGGGTCTCTTATTGAAGAATAAGTCTGAGGCTAGATCTGTTACCAAGTATTTTATTAATGAAATAAAGAATATCTTTTCTACCAATGTCAAATATCTTCGTTCTGATAATGCCTTGGAATTATGCACCTTACAGCTTTCTGGGTTCTTTAGATCCCATGGCATTGTTCACCAGACCTCATGCAGCAGAACGGTGTTGCTGAGCGCAAACACTATCACTTACTCGATGTGACTAGAACTTTGTTGATACAGAGTCGTGTCCCTCATACTTACTGGGGTGATGTTGTCCTTACTACTTGCTATTTGATGAACCGTATGCCCTCGTCCGTGTTAGGAGAGAATACTCCTTTCTCGATTACGTTTCCCGATAAGGATCTTTTCTTTCTTACACCTCGTGTGTCCGGATCTGTTGCCTTCGTTCATGATGTCTCTCCAGGGCGTGACAAGCTCTATCCTAGAGCTGTCAAGTATGTGTTTGTCGGCTACTCTCGTACCCAAAAGGGGCATCGCTGCTTTGATCCGCTAAAGTGGAAATATTTTGTTAGTGCTGGCATTACTTGATGGAGATGTTACTAATAGAATAAATGCAGGCTAGCTAAAGTGGAGAGGCACCTCTGTTGTGCTCTGTGATAAGAGAATTACTTTAAAAATTAAAGGAAAGTTTTACAAAGCAGCCGTGAGACTTGCTATGCTCTATATATCTGAATGTTATCCTGTGAACCATAGACATGTGCAGAGAATGGTTGTAGCAGAAATGAAAATGCTAAGGTGGATGTGTGGACACACACGTAAAGATCGGATTCGGAATGAGGCAATTAGAAAGAAAGTTGGTGTAGATCCGATCGAGAATAAGATGCGAGAAAACCTCTTAAGATGGTTTCATCATTTGCAAAGAAGATCATTTGATGCACCAGTTAGGAGATGCGAGTGTTGGGATATAAAGCCGGCTAAGAGAGGGAGAGGATGGCCTAAGAAGTGTTAGAAAGAGACTATACAAAGGGAACTTAGTTTTTGGATATAATCCCGAGATTGACTCAAGATAGATCTGAATGGAGGCGAAGAATCCATGTAGCCGACCCTACTTAATTGTGGAAAAAGGCTTTGTTGTTGTTGCTACTGACGTTACTTTTTTTGAGTCTGTCATGTATTTTTCTCCTATAGGTGACAGATTTTCTCCATCTGACTATGATGATGAGATATACATGCCACCACCTCCTACAGTCGATCCTCCACCTTCATCTACTCCTGCTCTTCCGCCTCCACCACCTCCACCGCCTCCACCACATCCTCCTTTGGTTCAGTTTTTGCCACGTGTTTTTACTCGCAGGTCTCGCTCTGTTCCCCATGCTCACAGGCCTTGTCCATCATCCAGCACGCCTCAAGTATGTAATGAGCATATTGTTTCTACTGATAGCACTACTGAGTTGACTGTGCAGCAAGATTCCAGACAGGATGAGCAGGTTCCCTCTCAAGAGGGAAATTTACAGGCTCCAGACTTGGCAGATGATCTTGACGTGCCGATTGCTCTGCGAAAGCAGAAACAGGCGTGTGCTACTTACCATCTTGCAGCCTAGGTTTCTTTGAGCAGGTTGTCAGAGGATTTCAGGAGGTTTACTTTGGCACTATCAACCGTGAAGATACCACAGACATATCAAGAAGCTCTGAAGGATAGTCAGTGGAGGTTAGCCATGGAGGAGGAGATGGCTGCGCTACAGTCACGTGGTACGTGGAGTCTTGTTTCTGCTCATGTTGATGCATCTGTTGTGGGATGCAAATCGGTGTTCACAATGAAACACCGTGCAGATGGCAACGTGGATCACTATAAAGCGAGACCTATGGCATGAGGGTTCACCCAGACATGTGGGGTGGACTATCAGGATACTTTCTCACCAGTTGCCAGACATTCTACTCTATGTACTCTACTTTATGTTGTTGTGACACGAGATTGGCCCATTTATCAGCTTGATGTGAAGAATGCCTTCCTCTATGGTGATCTACAGGAGGAGGTCTACATGCAACAGACACCTGGGTTTGCTGTTGAGGGGGAGTGTCATAAGGTTTGCAGGCTACACAAGGCTATCTATGGCCTTAAGCAGAGTCCAAGAGCATGGTTCAAAAAGCTCTCGGACTTGATAGAGCAGCACGGTTTGTGAGATCAACTGTCGATCACTCCTTGTTTGTACAGAAGACCCAGAGATGTACTACAGTAATTCTTGTTTATGTTGATGACATTATTGTTACAGGAGATGACGAGCAAGGCATTCAGGGTGCCATGGACTTCCTAGGCCAGCGGTTTGCGACCAAGGACCTTGGACATTTACGTTACTTTCTTGGACTAGAGTTTGGTAGGAACTAGCGGGGTCTTGTGATGACCTAGAGGAAGTACGTTATAGATCTTCTTTCAGAGACAGGCATGGCAGATTGCAGACATGCCACTGCTCCTCTTGACCCGAGCAAGAAGCTATATGATGATACTGAGAGGTCGACAAAAGGAGGTATAGAGAGCTTGTTGGCAAGCTACTATATGTGACTATTGCCAGGCCCGACATATCATTTGCCGTGAAAAAGTGAGTCAGTTTATGGAGCATCCCGGACAGGCACATATGGATGCAGTCCCTATGATTTTGAGATACTTGAAGACTTCACCTGGTACCGGACTTCTTTTCAGCAGAGGCACATCTCTCAATTATAACATAAGCAGATGCAGATTATGCTGGATGTTCAAAGGATAGAAAGTCTACATCAGGCTTTGTTGTGTTCATAGGGATGATGTGAGTCAGATCTGTTCTTACCGACCTGACTATAGATTTGCCTCTTCCCATGCACCTCCAATGTGATAATCAGGTTGCTCTTTTCATTGAGATCAATCCAGCCTTTCATGAGAGGACGAAGCACATAGAGCTGGATTGTCACTACATTAGTGACATGATACAGAAGGGTATTATCGCTATTACGCATGTTAGCTCTAGAGACCATACAGCAGATGTACTTACAAAGGCCCTAGTAAGAGGACCTTATTAGAGATGTTGCTCCAAGCTGAGTCTAATCGATATCTACGCTCCAGCTTGAGGGGGAATGTTGAGATATTAGTTATCTTTATTATTGTTTTTTCTCATTTTCTATTTCTCTTTTCTTCTTTATGTAATTTCCTTATAGGTTCCTCTCCTATATAAGATAATCCTAGGGCCTCTCATAATGCAATTCAGTTCTTTTCTTCATCAGAGATCAATTTTGACTCAACTGCCAAATTCATTAAGACCGCCAATGCATCCGATACGAATACAAAAAGAAGTGGAGCCATTGGACATCCCTGCCTAGCTCCCTCCTGAGGCTGGAAGTAGCCTCCATTCGGATTTCCATTGACCAAAATCGAATAAGAGACTGTAGTTAAACACCTCTTCATCCAAGTGATCCATTCAGTTGGGTAACTTCTATGCAGTAATGATGCCCAAATGAAGCGTCAGTTCACGTTGTCATATCCCTTGGCGTAATCCACCTTTCAAACTAACCAGTGTATGTGTCTGTGCTTCCAATCAAAAACGATCTCTGATGCCATGACCAGCACGGCTGCCATCTACCTCTTGGGTACGAAAGTTGTTTGGGCAGGGGAGAATGAGGTCCACTGATCGACACAAGCAATCGACATGAACCTTCACAATGATCAAGTATAAAGCAATAGAGAAGGCTACCTATCTAATGTCCCCAATCTGAGTAATGGAATCCCTCTTGGGTAGAAGGAAGATCAATGCCTTATTCAGCCTTTCGAAACCAAAGTTTGCCTTTCTAAATTCTTCAAACACCAGTAGTAGTCCATGTTGTAGAATCTCCCAAAACTCTGTAAAAAAATAGGAAAATCTGTATACAGTGCCATCCACATTGAGTTGACAATTAGCGGCCTTAATCTCCTTTGCTTGTTGCCAGTAGCTCCCCCTGCTACACTTGAGGGATCTTTTTTTACCCCTTTATCTAACTAGCCCCAGCCCTCACGTGATTGTATCCTGCTTGTATCAAAAAATGCTTCGCAACCGTGCAACCCACTTCATGGTCATCCCTAACCAGCTCCTCCCCAACATGAATTGAGCTTATGAACCTCCTGCATCTGCCACTGACCATGGAGTAAAAGAATCTTGTATTTGTGTCGCCTTCCTTAAGTCATCGATGCCTTGAGTGATGTTTCCATTCGATCTTGAGCTTCCTATCCTCCATATAAAGACGAAACTGCTCCTGCTACTCTGCCATCTCCATGCCAGTGAGCTCTCTAACATCCTCTAATTTATCGAAACATTCTACCACGTCATGTGCATCTTTCCTATGTTGTCTCCTCTTGTCCTTTCTTTCCTTACCATTTGAAGTGAACATCTTTCTTAGCGACTGCCAATTTCAGAACCATTCTCTTTTTAGCCGACCCTTGCATACTGAGTAACTCAAGAAGTACACAGATAATACCAAACGGAGGCGAGAGTAGTGACACGCAGTAGCTGAAAGCAAGGTCTTTCGCTTAGACGGTATTGAGGACAACATAGAGCTCAACGTCAAGGAGAAGCAAGCCAGGGCTATGTAGCGGAAGATTGTGACCGAAGATCTTTCATGCCAGTTTTTTTGATCTTCTGTGCCAATAGATTGAGTACATCCCTCAAACAAGCGATCTTCTGTGCCATTTTTGCACTGCCAAGGCCGTTAACCTATTAAGACCAAAAAATTATGATAAACTCCATGAACCCATCCTCCAGCATCCAAGATTTTTTTAAAATCTGAACATGGGGCAGGGTCACAACTACTTGTTTGAATCCCAGCAAGTGGGCATGTGATAAGACCGGGACCTTGGAACTTGGAAGAACCCGAATCAATGAAAGAGGAAAGGCTTCCATCAAGCTCTACAGATGACAAGAACTAGACTAAGCACGATTGTGATGATTGTTCCTCTACGTGTGCAGGGCATTCAATGCATCCATAACCTCTGGGGCAAGGTCAGCCACCAGAGCAAGCAAATCTTCCAAGCCTAGATCATACCCGCCCCTAGCATTAACGCGCTCTGTTGCGCACAAAGTCACGTTGAGATCGACTCGAACAAGCCAACGTAAGCTCAAAAACTCCATCTTACCAAGCGTAACTCTAACCAAATGTCACTTACATGTGGTCCACCACTTGGGTCGTAAACCAAAGTGAAGAGCATAATCATGTTGCTAAATATGTGTTCCAAGACTCCGAAACAAACACGTGTCCATGTCTCTTTTTACCAAAACAAAATATGTCTCTATTCCAAGCCAGTAACACAACGCCAACACTACCAAAAGCCCCTAAGGCTCTGCATTCACTCAAAAGAAGTCCCAAAACTGATCTCCACACACTTGGCTACAACTCTTCCACCTTAATCTCCTGCAAGAAGCCGCATCTACTCGCCATGACCCTAGGCAATTCCCCACTTACATTGTTTCTCCTGGTGAGCCAGCTCCATGATGTTCCAGCTGAAAATCTTCATGACCCACTCGAAGGGTTAGCGGTGAGCATCATAACCCTAAGACATTCCACAACCCATGTATAAACGTCAACCATATTCCCATGACTCTCCTTAGCATCATTATCACAATCGTCCAACTTCTCTTCTGTAGTTTCCTTTTACCACCTCATCATCATGTCCTAAGAAAGGATCACTCCCACACTTGTGCATCTCGCACTCTAACCATCTTCTGGCCTCCAGTTTCCACCTTTTCTGTGAGGAAGAGATCAGAGGCTTCAGTCAAGACCCGCGTGTAGACTCCCCCACTGCTAGCCTCCTTTGCTTGCCAGCATGCTCGCATGTCGGCATTCTTTTCTATTCCATATTTCCCAACTTTGTCGCCTTTGAACCCAGTCCTCGCTGAAGTGCTTTGACATCCACTTGCTTTTGGAGAGGTTCCTCATCCTAAACAGTAGAAATTTGAGGGGTTGAGGTCATCTTCCAATCACCAGACCCTAATGGGGGCACCCAGTGCCTGCAATTATAATTCCAAGTCTGGTAAACAGTAACATCTGACTCGAAAGGCCCAGCGTGTAAAAATAGGCCCCCAACCATGTTCTGAAGCCCCGCACCAGCAATACCCTTTGAAAAGGATGGACCAGCATGCTTAAATAACCCCCGGCCATGTTCTGGAGTCCAACATCATATCCACCTATGGGGTCACGACCTCTGATCGGGTGTGCACACATCTCTGAGCCAAAAGTACCAATACATATACCAATCGGGTCACCATCGCCACCCGACCCGACAACGAACAATTCAAAAGGCTTATCTTCAAAAACTTGTATACATGGAACTTTATTAAAAAGCTAAAATGTACCTACATACTTTATTAAAATATATCTAAAATAAAATTAATATTACTCTTTCTATCTATAATGCCCACAGACTGATCAAATATAAAATGGCAAGCAAACGGTAAGTGTTTTCCAAAACTTTAAATAGAGAGTAGTCTTTTACTCACATCAACCAACAGAAGATGACTTCGCTTATGTTTTGTTTTTGTTTTTGTTAGAGAGAAAGGATGGCTACTAAAGATCAGTGATCATCCGAATTAGTTTGGAACTTTAACCTTTGTGAGATTTAACTTTGTAAAGTAATTGCTACCACTAAACATGACTCTCTAGCTGATCCATACATGCACGGGTTCCCATGCTAGTTTGGTGTGTAATTATGTGCATGTGTGTGCACACAAGCCTGTGAAGGTGGGTGTGGTTGTAGGTGTGGGCATGTGTATGTGAATGAGCAAGAGATTGGCTGGAGGGGAGTACAGAGCAATCACAAGGGGGAGAGATGATGCAATATTTTCCAAATTGACAAGTCAAATCGAATGGAATCCATCACGAATTTGGGGATTTTTCAAAATTAGGGGTTTTCATCCTAACTTAGTTGGTCAGTTAATTTTATTTATGTTAAATAATCGGGATTGATTGTAAACTCAATATTTATGATAGAATAAATCAGTTAATGAGTCAATTAGAATAATTTAGAGTCGAATTGAAATTTTATTTTGTTTCAATTAGATTCTCTTTCTAATTTTGTAATCTGACCCCCTCTTACATAAAGGGAGTAGTAGTCTATTGTAAGGGTAGATCATGTTAGGAATTAAAATTTGAGTTTTGGTTTGGAGAAAGCCTCCACCATTATACCTTTTTCCCTTATTTTCTAGGGTTTCTCCTCCCATCCCGATCCTCCCTCAACCACACGAGATGTGTCGCGGTTCTAATTTCTCTTCTCATCTCTTTCAGATTTTCCAACTGCATCAAGTGGTATCAGAGCATGAAAATTGAATCATTCATACGCAACGATCTTGTCGATTATGGACGCATGAAGTTCGATCTGAGTCGTCTCTCTCATGGTTCGCATTTGTACTCGCATCAACGAAGGTTCAAGCACCGTCTTCAAGCAAGTATCAAGGTACAAATATGGTTAGATTTGTTGTTCAAGGAAGAAATAACCATCAACAAAAAAAAATAGACCGTTGCACTTCCAATGCAACATGATTTTGATGATACAACTCAAGAAACGAAGTCGAAGTTGTTGCCCAGGAACAAGAAGATGAAGAAAAATTGAAGATACAAGGCCCATCATCGATGAAGATATTGCGTATGAAGAGTTTGAAGCCCTCGATTTTTCCATGTTTGGAGCTACTGTCCATGAAGCCCCCATGTCACTGACACCACCACCACCACCATTGTAGCCAACAGCTTCTCTAGCCTCGTCAACCCCTATTGTTAAACCATCAGCCCTGGTTCCGCCCATGACTAGAGGACCCATCCCCGACCGCACCCCACCCTATCACCAAATCCATTGTTGTAGCCTCGCTGGTGATGGCCAACACTAGAGATCGCACTGGTAACGCTTCCAACTCCTCCCTAGACCAGCCAACCATGGCCACCACCCCCACGAAGGTGGATCGGGCAGCCACCACGTTGCTAATCGACCCCTACATCCCTCGCTCAAGATAGAACCATCGCCATTGGAGTCGTGATCGGCACATCCACAACAGCTTCTCCTTCCGCCACAATCAGCTTGGTGGTTGGCATTCGAGTCGATCACAAGAAAGGAGAATTCACGTCCTCGTGGTGCATGCACTTCAATTGTACATGCCATCCTATCAGAACTGTCACCCATCTGTTAAGCGCAAGCAACTGTGCCACCACCTACTTCCATTCTGCTGCCACCGATGCGTCTTAACAGGAGAAGAAACCCTAGCATTGATTGGGTGTATCTCTCCCATGATAATCAAATCCCTGACATTTGGGGATTTAGGGCTCAAAGGATAAGGTTGGTAGGAACTCGTATGAGAATCAAATCCCTGACATTTGGGGATTTAGGGCTCAAAGGATAAGGTTGGTGGGAACTCGTGGCTGGGAATTATTTTATTTGAAGGGGAAGAAAATTTGCAAGTATGCCCCTCTGTCAGAAGAAATTATAAATGTAACGTTGAATCGAAAAAAAAAGGCTCAAGCTGGGAAGTTTGAAGCAACGATTTCAGATCAGATTCTCCAACGATGAATCGAAGATTGAGCAAGTCATCATGAGGCAAGCTTTTTCAAGTTGTGGAAAATTAATGCAATATTTCCCCAATTGATTGGTCAAATCGAATAGAATTCATCATAAATTTGGGGATTTTTCAAAATTAGGGTTTTTGGTCCTAAATTAATTGGTCAATTAATTTTATTTATATTAAATAAATCGAGATTGATTGTAATCTCAATATTTATGGTAGACTAAATTAGTTAGTGAGTCAATTAGAGTAATTTAGAATCCAATTAGGATTTTATGTAGTTTGAATTTGATTCTCGCTTTAATTTTGTAATAATGCCCCTCTTATATAAATGGGATGGTAGTCTATAGGGCAGATCATTGTATGAATTAAATTTGAGTTTTGGTTTGGAGAAAGCTTCCACCATTACCCCCCTTTCCTCAATTTTCCAGGGTTTCTCCTCTCATCCCGGTCCTCCCTCAACCACGCGAGATGCGTCACGGCTCTAATTTCTCTTCTCATCTCTTCCTGATTCTCCTACTGCATCAAGAGGAGACTCCATGACCCATAAAAAGGGTCAGGTGTGATTTAAGATAAGAAACTAATTTTACCAATTTTTGTGATTAGAAGATCACCTGTCTCGGAAGATTCGTTCATGATGGCCCTAAAGGTAGCATTAAACTCCTTCTCCTTGAAGCGGGCATAAGTTCCATTGTGAAAATCATCAGGGCACAACTCCCACTCATCAAATGCATCATCAGATTTCATAGTGTCTCTCTCATACAAGCCACATCGCTTGCATTTCTTGTCCGGAAGCTCTGTCAGAGGCTGCAAAAGAAGGTTGCTTTTGTTGAGTAAAAAAGAAATATAACACCTTTAATTTAAAACAGAAATGTAATAATAATCATAACTTGAGTCCACATCCCAGGTTCCACCTAAATATATAATATAGTAAACCAGATTTTCTGTAACACTTAATGATTGGAGGCAGTTGCAGAAAAAAGATGCAATCATGGAAAGTGCATTTTTTTAACCATAACCTCTTGGTTAAGAGATGTTCCAAAAAAAATGTTTTCTGATGCAGGTCTATCAACCAGAAATAGCTAATTCATCATTCCAGAAACTTTCAAACAGCAGGAAGTCAATAACAAGCAACTTTAATTTAACTAATCATTAAAAATTTCTTATGTTTCTCCGAAAAGATTGATAATAGCCAAGTGAATAAAGTCAGAAGAAGATTGAAGTAATATTTCTCAATCAAGATTGTTGTCAATAAAGTCAAAATAAGATCTCAGATATGCTTGTTCACTCATGCCCTGCCGAACACAGCCCGGTGATTGGCTAACTAGATGATACAGGTATATCGTTTGCTTTTGTCTTGGTGAAATTGGTGGTTAGAGAACAAATAACTCCTTTAACGTCAGAACTCCATACTCAAATAGATGACAGTCGAACAAACCTGCCAAGACTCTACTCCCTTGAAAGTGTACAGCAAATTTGTTTCTTTGACATCAGGCAAGATCGTCATGTTATCTCCCTGGCAACGGAAGAATATAGTAGGTTCCAGTGGCAGCCAATCATGTGTCGTGAAAATCGTAATCGATTGAAGTGATATAACTTTCATGGAAAGGATTCCTGCAAAACACAACGACATTTGGGTAAAGTTAAAACTAACTTGTAATGAGTATACAAGTTCACAATACATTAACCACCTTTGTTAAATAGCTTATTAACCACATCTTCATTCGATTATGTTTATATATAGCGACATCCTGTCAAATAGCTTATAAACCACTTCTTCATTCGATTATGTTTATATATAGCGACATCCTCTAAAGAAGGACCATGAAAAACAATGAAACGATTAATTTTACTTCCCCGCCTATCACAAAAATGACTAGAATTATAGATGTGTACAACCACACTGAGTTTCATTCATAAAACAAAGTGAATCTTAAATAGTCTGATTACTAATTGTTAGAAAATAACATAGCTTAGCTCTGATACCATGTTAGAAAATAGGAAGCGGAAGCGGAAATGATAAATAGAGTATAAATCTAGAATGAATAAACTTGAAGAACAAGAAGATTTTTACGTGGAATCCTACTCCCTAAGGAGTGGGATGAAACCACGGGAGAAGCCCTCAAAGGGACGGATATTGCATTCCTTTTTCTCATTGGTTACAGGAGGTCTGGGGTTCCTTATATAGCCTCCACAGAGCCTCCAAGTCCCACCACTGGACAATGTGGGACTAAACAACTGGATGGGGTAAATAGATCCTGGAGGGATCCATTTACCCTCCTACAACCCAATAGGCACACATAACAAATACTTCAACACTTCCCCTCAAGCTGGAGCATGCAATGCTCAGCTTGGACAAGTAGAAAGAGACTCAACTCAACGCTACAGAACACTACGGACAATATCAACCCAACGCGCACAACTACTGTTGTCGAGGACGTTGCTTCTCATGCCGTGCAAGTGAGGAGGACGAACGGGCTGGAATGTGAGTCTGCTGAATCTCCTCGTCAGAGAGCATGTGCTCTGAACTGCGCCTGTCAGAGTCACAGCAACTGAAAATGAGTCTCCTCGTCGGAGTACTCTGGCCTGCCACAATAATGTGGACAACTGCTCCATTTATGAAAATGATCGAACTGAAAAAAGGTCATGGAAGTGCAATCCTCGTCGGGGTCCACGGTCGCTGGAGAATGGAGTCTGAAAGAAGTCTCGTCATCGGAGAACTGGGTCTCTCCCATCTAGCACAGAGAATGGTACACTACTCTGGTGTACCTATGATACCACATGAAAATCCTTGCCAACATGGTATAGGGAATGATCCTCTACTCTGGAGTTCCTATGGCTCACATGAAAACTCTGACCGAAACAACAAGAAAAAGATGGGGACCATAACAAAAGATGGCAAATATGTGCTTATCTGAAGATGACCGCAAACATATGCGTGTCTGAAAATGAGTCTCTCTTTGGAGAACTCGAAAATGGACTACTCAAACATGGAGTGCCTTGAACTTGGACTCTGACTAATCTGAATGTCGAGTCTGAAGAACAGCTGTAGAGTGTGGAAATCTGGATGGTCTGGAAATCTGTATCTGGATCTGGAGAATCTGAATAGACCTGTGACTCTACATATATACTCCCCCTTTCTCCCATACTGGTCGGAAAACATGACATCGACCAAGTTGGGAGAAGACAAAGAAATTGGGGTACAGAATACCAATAAGCTGTTCCCAAATTTTTCGGCTTTTCAAATCATGAAGAACATCTGGTTGTTTCATTTTTTTTACGGCTCTTCTCTTCTTTTTGAATACGTACGGCTTTTCAAATGTGCGCGCTTTTTTTAATCATTTTTTTGAAACGTTTTTTTAGCACAAACTTCTGCCTTCTTTTTTACTCTCAATCAGGCCTGTCAATTTTTTAAAAAACTAACGGTGTCCCACTTGGAGCCTAAACTTCACCCTTTTTTCAGCCCCCCCTTGGGCTCTTATATTCTCTCTGGACAAAATCTCGGCCCAAATAGTGGGCATAAATGACTCAATCCCTCTCCCTTAAAAAATACGAGATCTCTAACGTTGGGTTCATTTTCCTTTTTTTATATGCAGAATCGGGACCAGTATCGTGGTTAGCCTTCCCACAGAGGGAAACCCATCGACCCGTCGCCGCTGGGAGGGAGGGGGTCGCGCCTGCAACAGGGGGGAGCTCGTGCGAGGAGGGGCAGGCATCGTCGCCCTAGAGCTCGCGACCTAGAGCTCTGCGCCAGATCTGCACGGAGGAAAGAGAATGCGGTTGGAGGTTTGGAGGCGCCGCCTGCCTGGGGTTCACGCGCAAGAGCCTGGAAAGGCGCCTGCGCTGTTGCGCGCAAGGAGGAGCCACCTGTGCGTGAGATCTAGAGGGAGTTCTGGAGGGATTCACGCCTGAATCTGGATCGTTTGCGCGCAGGTATTGCGCAAGGAGGAGGGATTACGAGATGGAGCCCTGCTGCCGTTGAAGAAGGGTGGGTTACGCCTGAAGGGTGTACAGCTATGGAGCTTGCCGACCGGGGAGACCACCATCGTGCGAGAGGTTACCTAGATGCCGCCGAGCGTCCTCGATCTGGAACGGAGCATGCCGCCATCAATCTGGATGGCGCGCTAGAGGTGCTGCAGGAAACGGGAGCCTCTAAAATAGGGCTCCGCGTGCCGCCTGGGCGCAAGGCTGGTGGCCACCACGAGGATGGGCTTCGACGTGGGTCTGGATCTGGAACTGGAGCGCCGAAGGGGGATGGACTTTGATGCAGCGTGGACCCAACGAATAGGGCCGAATTTTTAGTTAATTTTAATGGTCAATTTTATTTACGTTTAATTAAATTATCGTATCTCTAATTAAATAATTGTGATCTCCAACAATTATTCGTAGATTTGATTTTAAATTTGGTATGTTAATTAGTTAGGGTCCAATTAGGATAATTAGTGGTCAAATTAAATTAGTTTTCTATTTTTGTAATGCCATCCCTCCTATATAAAGGGATGAGGGTCCAGCGTTTTATTCAGTCCAGTATTAATGAAAATTTGAGTTTATCTCATTATCTCTCTCTATCTCTCCTCCCTCCTCCCGCGATCTTCGCGTTCTTCTCCCTCAACCTCTCGTATTCCCGACGAGTTCTTCTTCTCAACCCCTCTCTATTTCTCCACCAAAATCCATCGCCCAATTATTATATTTTTCGACGTCGCGCAAAAATCGTTTTTGCATCAAGCTTGAACCCAACGGATAGGGCCGAATTTTTAGTTAATTTTAATGGTCAATTTTATTTACGTTTATTTAAATTATCGTATTTCTAATTAAATAATTGAGATCGCATGTGATCTCCAACAATTATTCCTAGATTTGATTTTAAATTTGGTCTATTAATTAGTTAGGGTCCAATTAGGATAATTAGTGGTCAAATTAAATTAGTTTTCTATTTTTGTAATGCCATCCCTCCTATATAAAGGGATGAGGGTCCAGTGTTTTATTCAGTCCAGTATTAATGAAAATTTGAGTTTATCTCATTATCTCTCTCTATCTCTCCTCCCTCCTCCCGCGATCTTCGCGTTCTTCTCCCTCAACCTCTCGTATTCCCGACGAGTTCTTCTTCTCAACCCCTCTCTATTTCTCCACCAGAATCCACCGCCCAATTATTTTATTTTTCGACGTCGCGCAAAAATCATTTTTGCATCAATTGGTATCAGAGCATGGATACCGAATCGTTCCTACGATTCGACGATCCTGTCGAATATTGGTGTTTGAAGTTCGGTTTCAGCCGCCCATCTCATGGTTCGCACTCGCATTCATGTTCAAAGAAGTTCCGACAGCGACTTGTATCGTGCATCAAGGTTCAAGCATGGCTGGACGCGCTAATCGACAAAGATCTCGCCGTCCACGACGAAGAGCTCGCTGTCAATGAAGAATCCGCCGTTGTCCCAGCCGTTTTAGAAGAAAAAAAACGAAGAAACGATGGCTGTCCAGGTAAACTCAGACCTGCAAACTCTCCCGGAATCGACCAACGCCTCATCGGCTACCCCGTCACCAACCCCCGCTGCTGCCCCTGCCCCCCCAGCGGCCCCCCTAGACACATCCGACCCTTCCACGAACCATGGCCTCAAATTTCAGCGAAATTCGGTCGAATTTCTGTCGAATATCGATATCCAGTCGAAATCAAAATTTGACCGAAATGACAGAAATATGGGGGTCCTAGTACAAAAAATGACCGAAATGACCGAAATTTCGGTCGAAATTCCACCGAAATTCCATCGAAATTCTGTTTTGGTCGATACCGAAATGGTGACCGAAACCGACATTTATGGCCTTGCCACGAACCCCCCCTCCCTCCCTGCGGCTCCAGTCCTGCTCCCAAACCCGACACCCACCCCGGTCGACCAAACCCTCGCTGCTCCACTGAAGGACCCCCCCGCGACCCCCGACCCCACCTGTGACACAGCCCCGTCCACCGCCTTCCCCCTCCACTCCCCGAGCCGCCTCGCCATCCCCTTTCTTCCCCCCCCACCAGCGCCTCCACTTCCCAGGTCCAACGCGCCTCGCCACCTTCTCTCACCCCCGCGCCTTCTTCCCTCCCACGGCCTTGACCCTTCCCCGCGCCACCTCCTCCCACCCCTGTTCATCCTCTCCACGCCGCGTCACCCCTCCCTGCCACCCCCTGCGCCTCCCCTTCCCCGAAACCCACTCGCCCCCGCCGCCTCCCATCCCCTAACTCACGCGCCTGCCCAAAACCGACCCTCCCCCCGCACGCAGACCCTCGCGATGTGGCCCTACCTCGCCGCCACCCCCCTGCAGCAACCCCCAGCGCCACCTTCGGCCGCAAACACCCTCCGCCGCCCCCGTGTTCCCCTGCGACAACTCCCCACAGCAGGTCGCCGCCGCCGATGCCTAGAGGAAGGAGAAACCCTTACGGGTGTTGTTTCGGCCACAGGAATCGAATCCCTCAATTTTAGGGATTTGGGGTTGAATTGGAAAAATTGCAGAATAAAATTCCCTAAACCCCCTATTTGCAGGAAGGCCAAAGGCAATAGGAAAGTGAAGAAGAATGAAGGGGTGCGAAATTTGTACCCATACCCCCGGCAACAAAAATATTTAAAAAATAGGGTTACAAACCAGAAATATGGGGATCCTCCTTATCCAAGTAGAACTAGGGCCTTGGGTTTCCCCTATATAAGGACCCCATGACTTCATTCCTTGGACACATCTCCTCCCCTCCTCTCCTTGTGTTATTGCTTCGCTATGGATGCCTTGAAGGCCATGTTGTTCATGCCTCATCAATTCTTCGGTCACTACAAGGAAGAGACAACAATCAAGAAGACGCCGCCATTCACGCCACACATGTTCTTCAACCATGAAGGTCGCGTCACCTACGCCCGTATATGGACTCCGTCGTTCGCTCCGCACCTATTCTTCCAGACAATGACTGAGCACGCCGAATCGACCTCCAAGCCTGCAGATTCAGCAATTCGTCGGGAGACGAATTTTTAAAAGCAGAGGAGAGTTGATGCAGCGTGGACCCAACGGATAGGGCCGAATTTTTAGTTAATTTTAATGGTCAATTTTATTTACGTTTATTTAAATTATCGTATCTCTAATTAAATAATTGAGATCGCCTGTGATCTCCAACAATTATTCGTAAATTTGATTTTAAATTTGGTCTGTTAATTAGTTAGGGTCCAATTAGGATAATTAGTGGTCAAATTAAATTGGTTTTCTATTTTTGTAATGCCATCCCTCCTATATAAAGGGATGAGGGTCCAGTGTTTTATTCAGTCCAGTATTAATGAAAATTTGAGTTTATCTCATTATCTCTCTCTATCTCTCCTCCCTCCTCCCGCGATCTTCGCGTTCTTCTCCCTCAACCTCTCGTATTCCCGACGAGTTCTTCTTCTCAACCCCTCTCTATTTCACCACCAAAATCCACCGCCCAATTATTTTATTTTTCGACGTCGCGCAAAAATCGTTTTTGCATCAGACTTGCAAGAGACTCAATTAGGGTTTCGACCTCCAAGATCAACTTGTTGTGAACGATTCGAACATAACTCGAACATAAATCATCAAGAACAACGAACAATGAATCTGATACTCGAATCTCGAAAAATAATGAGCATAAAAATCCACGAGAATCGACCGGCTCTGATACCATGTTAGAAAATAACATACCTCTGATACCATGTTAGAAAATAGGAAGCGGAAGCGGAAATGATAAACAGAGCATAAATCTAGAATGAATAAACTTGAAGAACAAGAAGATTTTTACACAGAATTCTACTCCCTAAGGAGCGGGATGAAACCACGAGAGAAGCCCTCAAAGGGGCGGATATTGCATTCCTTTTTCTCAATGGCTACAGGAGGTCTGGGGCTCCTTATATAGCCTCCACAGAGCCTCCAAGCCCCACCACTGAACAATGAGGGACTAAACAACTGGATGGGGTAAATGGATCCTGGAGGGATCCACTTATCCTCCTACAACCCAATAGGCGCACATAACAAATACTCCAACACTAATAATTATCTATTTTGCAATTTCTATTTCGAGGAATTCAAGGTAACATTGGGAAAGGTACAACCATGATCTCCATGGGGTTCAACAAAAACTTTTTTTAGGAAAAAGAGGGTAAGACGTCGAGGAAACACCCACCCGTACTTCTATATGTTCACAATATAATAATTATTTACTATGGAGAAAAATAAAAAATGTGATGGAATTTTATTAAGGGGGTAGGGTTCCTTATATAATGTGAAACTCGGGTACTCATTCGGTGGCAGTTACATAATAGTCCCCAAAGGGTTACAATAAAGGAAGACCAAGTCATTTACTAATATAGCAAACGACATCAACACTCCCCCTCAAGTTGAAGCATATCTATCGATCATGCCCAAATTGGAGGTCAACAGTGATATGCATTTCTTTGGAAGAACTTTGGTAAGATATCAACAAGTTGGAGTTCTGTGGAGATATGTGAAGTAGTGATCTCCCTCATCGTACACCGTCTCGAATGAAGTGGAAGTTGACCTCAATATGCTTGATTCACTCATGAAAAACAGATTCGTGACAATGCACATTACGGACTTGTTATCATGGTGGAGAGGAACTGGAGTGGCAAAAGGAAGTCCAAGTTCATGTAGAACGGAAACCAACCAGGTAATCTCGCATGTAGCTTGAGTAATTGCTTTATACTCTGCTTCTGAGCTTGATCTGGAGACAACAATCGCTTTCTTGCTTTGCTAGGTAACAAGATTTCATGAACATGATGAAACTAGTAATGGAGCGCATGTGCTCAGGAGAACTAGCATAATCAGCATTTGCATAAGAGGTGATGGTGTAGTCCTTAGATTCATAGAAGAGGCCTTTTTTCTGGAGACTAGGATGGCAGACTGCATATCTGCTACTACTCTTATGAATTGCAGCATGAAACTCTGCAATGATGATACAGAAGAGGTAGACAAGAGGAAAATTGGCCTCAAATTTCATGACATTCCACTGAATTTCTCTGAAATTTCCATTTCTCTAGCCCACTGAAATCGAGATACTACATTATTTTTTTCTAGCGAAATGTCAACAAAATTTCATCAAAATTGCATGTCGTTTCGGCGAAACAACAAAATAAGGGAATATACCCTTCGCTTTCATAGAAATCTATATATATTAATGAATTTTCATTGTTTTATTCACCGATGTGTTGACTTGTTAGAGTGTTCTACATCGTTTAAAGAAGTTTATGTTGTTAGATTCTAAATTTTATATCTAAAACCAAACCAAATAAGTTAGACCCAAGATTTAAGAGTTAAATTCAAGTTTTAACTGAAGAGCTTCATATTTTTTTACTCTTTATTTATTTTGATATATATGTTTTAATTAGTAGTTATTAAATGTGTCATATCATTTTTATTGACGAGGCGATTATCATAGCTTTTGCTTCCAGCTTAGCATATAGTTCTGACTGTAGGTGACACGTCGCTCTACATATCAACATGTGTGATGATTATGATAATAATATTACTTCAAAACTTATAGTTACAAACTCTTTTACTGATAAGTGTATTTTTCTACTTTATTTATTGACTTTGGAATATTAAAAACCTTAGTTTTTAGAAAAAGTCAAGTTTAGAGTCATTTCCAAGATTTCCACAATTTCATCAAAATTATCCAAATTTTTTTCTTTCCGGACTTGAAGAAACAAAACTGAAATCCAAAATTAAGGATTTGCTTTCTTGAATCATCTTTGTACTACAAGGAGTATGTGCGGTTGTGCGAGTGCTAGCTTGTTAGTAACCTACCAAATCTTGTGATTGTAAGTATTTGCCTACTATCAGATTGAATATAGAGTGTGCTTGTGAATGCTTCACAGTTTCTTGGTGTTAATTGATTTGTTTGTGTCTTGTATAGCATATATTTTACGATCACAAGTTATACATTGAATCTATTAGACATACATGTTAGAAAGATTTGTATTTGTGTGTGCATGTATATGCATGTGTGTCTTATTTTTTTCAAAAATTAAATATTAAGTTGAAAGTATTTTTGTTAGATACAAGTTCTAAGCTATCATATCAATCTTCAATTTCTTATATCATATATCATTTGCTAGTACTCTTAGTTGGCATGTATTTTTCTCTATTATTATTACATGCGCCACCATTCTCTTCATGTTCAAGAGGTGAAAGCAATGGCTTTTAATTTCGAAATCTAGTTCTTCTTCTCACAAGCATACTAGTTTTTTTTTACAGTTCGAGCGATTGGATGGAAGTTTAATGCAACATATCAAGTTAATATCTTACTATTAGCAAAAAATTATTTATTTCTATCTCAGATATTGAGTTAAAGAATATTAAAAATCTTAATTTTAGAAAAAATGAATTTTCAAGTAATTTCCCCAATTTCCAGCTATTTCACTAAAATTCCACCGAAATTCTCTTTCTAGGCTTGTATCAAATTGAAACCGAAATCCTACATTTAAGGCCTTGGAGGAGATAAAGGGGTCTCGTTGGGAAGCTCCTATATGCGATTATCGCTAGACCAGATGCCTCTTTTGTTGTGAGCAAAGTTAGTTTATGGAGTAGCCACGCCAGGCGCATATGGATGCAGTCTCTCCATGATCCCAAGGTACATGAAGTCTTCACTAGGTACAGGTTTACTCTTTAGCAAAGGACATCCCTTTAGATCACATCCTATGTCGATGTTGATTATGTGGGATGCTCTAAAGACAAGAAGCCAACGTCTAGATTTGTAGTACCTATTGGAAGCTCACATGTTTTATGCAAAAGCAAGAAACAAATTGGTGTTGCAAGATCCAGTGCAGAATCTGAATAGTAGCATATGACTACACCTAACAATTGACTTACCTCTTCCCATGCAATTGTCATGTGACAATCAGGATGCATTTTTTATTGCAAACAATTTAACATTATATGAGAGGACCAAAACATTGATATGGATTGCCAGTGTACTAGAGACATAATACAGAACGGCTTCATCCCCACATCCAATGTCAACTCAAAAGAACAAACAACATATATGTTAACTAAAGCTCTAGCCAGAGGCCATTCCAGAAGTTTTCTTACAAGCTGAGCATGATAGACATCTATGCTCTATCCGGAGGGACAGTATCATAGGAAATATTATTTATATCCTTTCTTTATATGTTATTTCATTTTCCTTTTTTGTTTTGACTCTAGAATTTCTCCTCTATATATAGGAGCCATATGGACTCCGAATAAACAACTCGTTCATTTCTTTCTGCAACTCCATATAACGATATGTCATGGAGGAGATGGATTCTCTCATCTCCTATGGGACATGACAGCTAGTGAAACCACTTGTGTATAGCAAGGTGGTTGGGTCTAAATGGGTCTTGCTATATACAAAGCATTATTGGTGATCAAGGTCTTTATACAGACATACAGTGTCGACTTCTTCGAAACATCGGAAGCAGCGAACAGGCTCCCGACACTGCCAAGCCCAGTGCGATAGAGATCCGCACATGAAACATCCCTTCCCGAAGGGGTTCGAGAAGACCATTGTTTGTGGCCTAGTCCGTCGAGCCAGCCGACGTACCCTGTGTCGGCGCACGACCACCCAGCCTCCTTCGTCCTCTTTCGTCCCCTCCTTCGTCCTCTCTTCCTAGCTGGTCATTTCCCTCATTTGCCAAAAATTGGCAGGCTAAAATCCATAGACTGGTTGTGATAACTATTTATTTCGATCTCATTCAGGTTTTCAGATGGATGCAAAAACAACATTGGTATGTTGCTGACAATGGTATCTACTATAAGTTGATCTCGGTGATGAGAAAAAAAGGACAGACAAGGATGGCGATGTGGCTATTCTCTGAGATGCGGAATAGTGGTTGTCGATGCCGCCATTTCTCGCACAGGAGCAACGTCTGCCCGTTGAACCATCGGACGGCGCATGGCACGGGGGTATGTGATGGGGCCATGATGATCGGCGAAGGCGGCGGCCCAGGGGAGGCGCTCTTCAGGGGTTCATCAGATGTGGGGTTGGTCACGGCGGCCTTGTTACGCGGTGACATTATACAGTTGTCACCATGGTGGGTTCTCGCAAGGGGCCTTGAAGAAAGTGCCTACAAGGAGCTCCTCATATGGTCTATGGAAGGTTGGATGAATCTAACTTGGCGTCGTTCGAGGCGTCTGATGGACTCATGTACCCGAAGCCACTGAACCAAGTCCAGGTGAAGGGTGTTCCGGTGAGTATGCGGACCCTACCAATTCTCTGTCAGCTCTTGAGGGGAGTGATCGAAATTGTAGAAGTCATTTCCTCGGGGTGCCGTCCGGGGGAACCGCTACACCCGATCCTCAAGGTGAAAAACTTTAACTCCGAGTCATTGGGAAGGAAGAGGGTCCGTTTAGCTACGGATTGGATATGGGTCAAGCTCACTCCGCCGAAGGTTGTTGGGCAACAGACCCAGCTTGTCAGAAGAGTTGAAGCGGAGGAGAAGTCTGTGCTCGAGGCAGACCATGCGCTTCCACCCCGATCCATGGTGGGGATCGCCAGAACCCCGGGAAGCGCCAGTCGGCAGGAGGGAGATGGAACGGCGCACTCGGCTAAGGTGACTCCTCGTTTCCCACACTAGATCTGCTTCGAGTCTGTCAACCTGTCGTTTCAGAAGACCGTCTCCACTTCTCAAAATATTTTAGCAGCGGCAAACCCTTTAACTCGGGCTGAGGTGGAAAGGGTGTTTGCAGAGGTGGCTCCCTTGGCGAATCTACCCGACAAAGCGGGGGCTTCGGAGCTCCGAAAAGGAGGGCTTGGCGAGGTTGGGCGGATCCACGAGACCGGGGCGGATTTACACCTGATAAGAACTACGCAATCTTTTCAGGGGGCCCACCTGGGAAGTGGGTCGGGCAGCTTCCCAGTTGCTCCTCTCGACACTTTACCGCCCCGAGCTAGAGAAAATAGGAGCATGGAGGATGGGTCTAATGATGATGGCTTGACGAAAGTTGCTGAAGCCTCAAAGGTGGATGGGCAAGTTGAGGGTAGGGGAATGGAGGCGTCCCTCCGCATAGAAGGCTCACCGCAAATGGAGAATCTGATAGAAGACCATGCGAGCGATGGCGACGCGGAAGGCGTTGAACTGCGGGAGGGCTCGAAGGGAAAGACCCCTAGATTCGAGGCCTGCTACGCCAAGAGGTCTACTCTCGCTAGAAGGCGGCGGAGAGCTGAAATCCTAGTGGAGATGGAGGGGCTCAAGACCGACCAAGCGACGAACCCGGCTACGTTATTCGACCAGAACAGATTCCGTGTGCTCGGTAGATCGTTAGCATTGCAGCTGGGCCTGGTGCAACCTAAGAAGACAAGTCTATCCATATGCCTATGAAGATACTGTCTTGGAACTTCAGAGGCCGAGGAGACCGGAAAAAAGAACGGGGGTTTGGAACATAATCTCTGATGCAGGTGCGGATGTTTTTTTGTTGCAAGAAACAAAGCTTTCTGCTAGTCTGGACGTAGTGAGAAAGGGATTGGATGGAAATAGACGTTTTGAACTGGTGGATTTGGAGGCGCAGGGCGCCTCAGGAGGGCTCCTATCGGGGTGGAAGAGGGATGCCTTTGAGCTACTCGAAGTGATGAAGTCTTCGTTCTGCCTATCGGTGCTCCTACGTCATCGGAGTGATGGTGTCCATTTGCTCATCACCAATGTTTACCGACCGAGCAACAGGGAGAGGGGTGCCCTGGCTGCTGAGCTACAATAAATTGAGGAGACGAGAAGGGAGGTGCCTTGGTTTATCGGGGGCGACCTCAACGTCACTCTCCTCCCAGATGACCGTCCACAGGGGGGAGGGATCATGGATCTGAGGAACTGTGTGGCCTTATTCACTCCGTGGGGTTGTCGATCGTGGACGTTGTTGGTTGCTCCTTCACCTGGCGCAATGTGCGTTCTCGATCCCGACTTGACAGATTCCTTCTTTCTCAGGAGTGTTCGGAGTTGTTTCCGCTCTCGCAGGCGTGGGCACTCCCCAGGGCTTATTCGGACCATACCCCAATCTTATGGCCGTCTGGCAGAGAACATAGGTCGAGATTCTACTTCCACTTCGAACGAAGCTAGCTCCTGTAGGAGGGTTTCAGAGAGATGGTCATTATGAAGTGGAGGGAGTGTGTGGTGGAGGGCTCAGCGGTCTCAAGATTGGCAGCGAAGTTGAAAGCTTTGAGATCCTTCCTCTCAGGGTTCGGAAGGGATCTAAGAGATAAGAGGAAAGCAAAGAGGGTAGAGACACAAGCTGGGGTGGCCAGAGATGGTTTAGAAGATGCAAGAGGGCTTACGGATTACGAAATCAAGGAGAGGCAGGAGCTCCTGGAGGTCTTGATGCTCAAAGATAGAAAGGAGGTGGAATGGCGGCAAAAATCCAGGAAGAAATGGCTCAAGGAAGGAGATGCAAACAAGAGATTCTTCCATTCCGTGGCCTCTGTACGGCGGAGGCGGAACTACATCCATGACATCGTCGTAGATGGCGCACGCATTTCTGGAGAAGCGGTGATAGGGGGCTTTGAGGGGACATTTTGTCCAAGCGACGAGAAGGAGAGGCAGGAGCGGCTGGGGGTGGCTGGGGTCTGGGGTGGAGTCCTTGTCTACAACTCAGGCGGAGGAACTTATATCTGCGTTCTCGGAGGAGAAGGTGAGGCAAGCGGTTTGGAGCTTGAACGCGGGTGGCGCACCTGGCCCGGACGGCTTCCCGGGCTTTTTTTACCGGGAGTTTTGGGATCTGGTAAAGGAGGAGGTGCTGCAGGTGATGAATGAGTTCAGAACGGGGAATTGCGGGCTCGAGAAGATTAATAGGGCGCTCTTGTTTCTGCTACCGAAGAAGGAGGTCCCACGACGGGTGGAGGACTTTAGCCAATTGCGTTGTCCAATGCAATCTATCTCATCATGGCAAAGATTCTGGCAAATAGATTGAAGAGAGTCTTGAGCTCGATAATACTCCAGGGTCAGTCCGCCTTCATCCCAAGGAGGCAGATGGTTGATGGTCTGGTGATGGCGTCGGAGATCTGTTTAGCAAGGCCCTAAATGTCGGTTTCGGTCACCATTTCGGTATCGTCCAAAACAGAATTTTGATGGAATTTCGGTGGAATTTCGACCGAAATTTCGGTCATTTCGGTCATTTTTTGTACTAGGACCCCCATATTTCGGTCATTTCGGTCATTTCGGTCGAATTTCGATTTCGACTGGATATCGATATTCGACAGAAATTCGATCAAATTTCGCTAAAAATTAAGGCCATGCTGTTTAGAATGGAAGCATTCCAAAACGAGAGGCGCTCTTTGGAAGATTGATTACTCCAAGGAGTATGATTGGGTTGACTGGAAGTTCTTGTGGTTCTCCTTGAGGAAGAGAGGCTTCCCCGACTTGTAGGTCAACTGGATGAAGCGATGTGTTACCACTTCGTCCTTCGCGGTTCTGGTGAACAACAAACCAGAGGGAGGGTTCTTTCAGCCGCAGCGGGGGGTCAGACAGAGTTGTCCACTTGCGCCCATGTTGTTCGTCCTGGTGGCGGATGCTCTGGGAGTTCTATTTAGTAGGGCAGTCGGAGTGGGCTGGTGTGAGGGCTTCAGACTGGATGACATCTTGATCCCTTTATTGCAGTATGCGGACGACAGGCTTCTCTTCCTGGGTGGTAGTGAAGAACAGACTTCTAACACAGCACTTCTAGTAGACATTTTTTGAAAACTCTCAGGCTTGGAAATTAACAAATCAAAGTCGACAGTGGTACCTTTTGGACTGAATGAGGGAGAGCGTATCTCCATCGCCAAGATTACAGAGTGTCCATTAGGGGATTTCCTGGTACCCTACTTGGGGCTGCCTTTGATGGATGGGAGACTCATGTCCTCTGATTGGAATGTGGTAATTAGACGGATGGAGCAGCGTCTGGCGGGGTGGAAGCTATCACTTTATCTAGAGGCGGGAAATTAATCCTTCTGAAGCACATTCTGTCGGCGATACCCATCTTTTTCTTCTCTATTAGACGGATGCCGGTGGGAGTTAGAAGGAAAGTGAAATCGGTGATGAGGAGATTCTTCTAATCGGATGGGAAACAACAGGGACCAAGTCTGCACCTCGTGAAGTGGGAGGAGGTTACGAGGAGTCTCAGTGATGGTGGACTTGGAGTCAGAGATGTGGATTGTATGAATAGGGCGCTCATCGCCAAGTGGGTGATCCGCATTTGGGATTTGTCTATGTCGTTGGCTGCTAGATTGCTAAGAAAATTTTATGGGATAAATGGCGAGCTGCGGGCAAGGAGAATGTGCTATGAGTCCCTGCTCTGGGCTGGGATCCGGGAAGTTTTTCCTTTAATTATTCCGAGTCTCAAACCGAGGGTAGGAGATGGTCACCTTTTTTGTTTTTGGAAAGATGATTGGACGGGAGAGGGCTCTTTGGAAGGTAGATTTCCGCGCTTATTCTCGTTGGCAGCCATGACAGAGGCCTCCCTGTCACAGGTGGCTGAAGCGGGAACTTGGGGGGGTCAATGTTTTTTGTCTGACCTCTCCGATCAAAGAGTGAAGGATTTGTTAAAATTGTTATCGAAGCTCCAACCTCCTGATGACTTCACGCCCGGCGTGATCACTTCGTGTGGTTAGATAACAAGTTCTCCGTTAAGAGAATGTATACAGAGCTGAGAACGTGTGACGCAGCTACTGAAGGCGACCTCTGTCAAGATATGAAGATAGTTTGGGCGGCAAAGATCCCTAATAGAGTAAAAATCTTTCTGTCGTGCCTGCGAAGGGTTCGTTTATGTGACAAACTGCGGAGGGGTCGTTTATTCGGTGTGGAGGACACCTGGTGCGATAGATGCGGCGAGGCCGAGGAGGACTCGGACCATATTTTCTTCTCCTGCCCGGAGTCGCTACAAGTCTAGGGAGAATAAAATATGGCTCGGGTGGAGGTCGACGAAGGATCAACAACGTTTTGGGCATCCATCAGGTCGTTAGGTGCAAACTCTATGGACGATTGCTCTAAGGCCTTCGTTGCTCTGTGGGTCATCTGGCTGGGTCGGAATGATCAGATATTCAAATCCCAAAGGTTCTATTATGAAAATGAGGTGGCACATTGTAACGCGCTTTTCAGCTTCTGGCTATTGCATTAGCACCTATTCTCCTGTAATCTTTTTCTAAATCAATGATATTCTTTTCGTGGTGAACCCCAAATTTAAGGTGGCACCCGTTCCTTATTCAAAAAAAACTTCTTCGAAACATTTTCCCCTGTCACACATCTTTCGGCAAGGAGGTTAACTGAGAATCCCCCGTATACCTGCCTAAATGGATTTCTTAATAAAAGTCAGGAGTGGGATAAGGACTAATGGCTAAAAGGATTTTCTCCCACCTTAAAAGTAGGGCAGTAGTATGGCTTTAAGTGAGCTATGGTGAAAGGAAGACCGGAGGTTTCAACATCATCAGAGGAAGTTGGATGGAAAGGACTTGTGCTCAGCTCTCCATACAGTCCAACAGAGGACTCTTCAGGCTAGTGTTTTCCACTAGTCAAATGTAAAGAAAAAGGAAAAGAGGAAATTTAGATGAATTGTGAAGTGAGGGTATGTCTACAAAGGTCATTTATTGTAGTAATTACCGATAATAGTCGGACAAACAAAATCTATGATTATTTTCAATCACATATAAGCAATCACAAAACAAAAATCACCCCACTAACAATAATTTTAACATGGAAATCCCTCTGGATAAAAATCACGATCTAAATCTTCCCAGCTCGAACTTCTAGTCGATCCTATCGATTAACCAATCACTATGCAAGTTATTTACCCGAGATAACTCAATTACTTACCACAGTGCTACAGTTAACATGAAAGACTTATCACAACTCGAATCACACACCAAGTATCTGGTACACCAGTACAAGTGAAAAATAAAGAGATTACGGAAAACTTTTAGGGCATGTTTGGTTACTGGGTTGGGGTGGGTTGGGGTATCCACTTGTGAATAGTAGGTGTTTGGATGATTATGAGGGTTGGGAGGGGATTGGAATAAGGAATGTGATGTGATATCACCTTGACTTGTGATGGATTTCCAACCCAGGATTGGAGAGGGATATACCGGGGTACCCCGGTGTACCCAGTAACCAAACGGTCCCTTAGTAAACATACATAGTCTCTATATTGTGCATTATACATCAGTATAAAGTAGAATAGGAAAAGACAAATAATAAGAATGCTCAAACCCACGATAATCGAAATAGTGAAAGGAGTCAATCACAAGTTTCATTGATTGTGTAAAAAACACTCTAACAAGTAGTAGGAAAAATTGAAGAGTACACGGCAACACAATCAGAGTTGAGACAGCTTTGAACGCTTGCTGGAAATATTTTTGTGGCTCTCATGGTGTATGGTGCACAACACTTTCTCTCTTGATGTAGATAGTGAATGTGTATGGAGTACGAAGAGAGGTAGATCATATATAAATGGATTAGAGATGCCACAACTCAATAGATCCATTGGAGATCAATTCAGGAATACAATCGGCGCCCAACACTTTCCTTAAAAAACAAGCAATCGGTCAACCACATAATAGTGATCAAACAGAATGACAAGTGATCGATCAGCCATTCGTCAATGATTGAACCATCGTTTGACTGTTATGAATTAAATATTTAATATCTAAAAGTGATCAATCAAATCGTTCAAAGTTTTTTTTTATTTATTAATTAGGTAGTAAAGTCAAGTAATTGATCGAATGACCTTGGGTGATCAATCAATGATTAACCAGTAGTACCAAAATGATCTATTAGTCAACAAAAGGAGATCGATTAGCCCATAACTAGGGACAAAGAAGTGATCAATCAGTCAACGAGAGGTGATCGCTTAGGGCTCGTTCGGCACTCGGGGTAAACTCCCCCCCCCCTACCCCACATCCCCTTCTCTCCTCGTGACCCTACTTTATTCCTTTTTAAAAAAATTAAATAAATCAGTTTTACATCATCAATCCTATCAAAAAATAATATATTATACCATCATATCATATAAAAATTATAAACTACTCCACTTCTACTCACTTTTCCAAACTTCAATACAATCACATCACAATAACTACTCACTTTTTCAAACTTCAATACAATCATATCACTCCAAACCCACTTCTAACCCACCCCCAGTTTAACCCTCTATCCAAACACCAAAATCCAAAAACGGGGTACCCTCTACCAGTTTAACCCGCCTTAACCCGCCAACCAAACGCACCCTTAGTCCTTCATTGAGGACTAAAGGGATCAATCAATGTATAAAAAATGATTGTTAAGGTACATGTGTAAATCATGAATTTAAGTGGGAACTTGGCATGCTTAATATGCAAACCTACATATCTATAAGCCTTTACAAATATTATAACAAGTAAAACAAGATGAAACTTGAGGCTCTTTTAGTCAAAAATAGAGTTCATCACTAGAAGCTTGAAATAAATATCATGCTCAATCATGTAAGCTACAAAGATAAATAAACGTGAGTGCCTATCAAATATCAATTGTGTTATTGTTAAAATTGTTTCTTTGGATATGTTTTGCTAACAGATTATGGCCCATAGGAAGTATGGTATTGATTATGCGGGAAGCTTAGTAGATAACAATTTCATTGTTGGCTTCTTTACCTACCAGATAAGGATCACTTGGTACCCATTCTTATACTCTAGTGTAAAGAGCAAGTATGGAACAATGGCTCGTGCATCAACAAAGTTAGCATGGATTCAATCAGTACTTGCAAATATTATTCCGAAAATCAGTCTAGATAAATGCATATGCGTGTACGGTCACCTTTCAAATCAAATATGTGATATTCAATTATTACATTGTCTGCGCTCTTATTCGGATTGCATAAACCATATAACGACTACATAAACAGTGTTCAGTTAGAAAATCTGTACAATATGCATTATATACCATATATGTGGCTGTATATTCGTTTGATCGAATATATTTTAACTTTTTTATGATTCATTTTATATAGATAGGGAGGATTTTTTTTCAATGCTTGAGTTGAAATAATATCATACTTAATTGTGTGTACTTTCTATTTAGTTAATAATACACTTACGTGAAATATTTTTAAAAAATATTCAAGTGGCTAAACCTTCTCCCACTTTAAGCAGGGTTGTCTACATGGATTCTTGTCAAACACATGTTGAAAGATCCGACTATTTTTTTACGTTGGTTGTCAGCTATCTAACACAACCCTCCTCAAGAGGGGAGTTGAATGGTATGCATACTACTCTACCATCAGACCATTAAAAATATTCATTCAAAAAAATTATAATGCTAGAATTTATTGTTGCATTTTGAAACATTTTGTTAAAAAATTCCAGCCATGTATACCATTGTATATACCACTGCTAAATCGCTTTAAACCGGTTGATCGAACGAATATCGCAAGCTTGCAAACTTGCACGTTGCTCCTACTAAGATTATGGGTCTTACATATGATAATAGGACATCTTTATATAGCCAACAACCCCATGTTTCATAAACACACAAAGCATATGGAGGATGAATATCATTACACCCTCAACCTGATATGAAGGGTGTTATTGCGCACCTCTATTGTAACTTTAGTGGATCAAATTATCAGCATGCTCACTAAGCTTCTCACCCGCACTCAGTTTGAGAGATCATCTAGCAAGTTGATTATGTTTGACGGATATGCTCCATCTTGAGAAGGGTATTGTGTGGAATGAAGTGTACCCCTTCAGAGGTTATTTTTGTAAAAGGTCCCATCTCTCAATACGAAAAATTCTTTTCTTCTGGGCATCATATAACTTACATTGTTTCGAGAAGGATATAGACTATACTGTATTTTCATTTATTTTTAGCTAGAAGTGTTCTATATGAAGATCTTTCTCCCGAATGGAAGGACTCACCATCGAGGTTTTCTAACTCGAAGCATTCTTCCATGCATCTTTATTTAGTATCGCAGCATCCAGGTGATAATCAAGGTGTAACTACTATACAATGATGATCAAAGGCTTCTGCAAACTCCATTACTCGTAGTTAAGATTGTCAGCCATCTAGCCCTCTTCTGCAGTTCAATATGACCGCACCCATCCCTAAGAGAAAAAACAATGATGCCAAATCATCATTCTTTTAAAAAGCTGAGAATGGGCATGTTAGATTTTTGGATGTATATGATTGTTTATATGAACTAAACGCTTCAAGGCTTCCCAGTATATGAACATCCATTTCTCTAGGTAATATCAAATGAGTTCTACAGTATTAGATGAAAGATAACTTATTATTTCCTTTTCCAGATGAATGGAAAATGTATGAATTAACTTCTCATACTATCTTTCAGAATTAGACTCCTAATCCTTCAGGATGGGGAGCTCTCGTCGGCGGAAGAATGCTTGAGGTGGGAGGTTAGAGGGTTGGAGTGGAGGAGGGTTGCCAACAAGATCGAGAAGAGGCGTGAGAGAGCCACCAAACAGGAGGGTAAGGGAGGAGAGGAAGGCTGGCCGTTCGTTTCACACCGGAAACATGGCCAACAATGTTTTAGGTGTGGGTTTTATGGTCATCGGGTTGTGCGTGTGCTGCCGCCACATTGTTTTCTCTGTGGGGAGGAAGGTCATCGAAGGCCGGCTTGCCCGCAGCTCTTGCAAGATGATCTGGCTGGCAAAACAAAAGGTTCTTTGCACACAACGCGATCCTACTCGTCAGTTGTTAGTCTCAAAAAACAAGAAGCAGTCTTACAAAAGTGTGAGTTTCCCATCGGATCTTCCACAACAGAAGATGTTGATATCCAAACCATTCGAGGCTCTTTGCAAAAGTTACTAGGAAAGACTTTCTCAAGAGATGTTATTTTGGAAGCGAATTTGACCTGTGCAAGGGGCCTGTCAAAATCGAAAATCAATGTTTTGCTACGGATCGTTCAAAATTTAGGAATCAAGTGGCGCCTCCCTTGGTTCGCGGATGGTGAAGCACCAAGCAGATCTCCGTGGGTGGCCCGTGTACTTGGAATTCCCTTTATGTCACAGTCGATTGTATCCTTGAAACCGGTGTTGAGGAACCTTGGAATAGTGTCGAAGATCCTTACAGATAGTCGTTCTCCAGGCTCGGATCCGTTGGTGACCTTGGAGGTCTTTGAGGGTTCAAATTCAGTTCTCTCTGAATCGGTTTGCTCATTGAAGGTGGGACAAGCATCCTTCAAGCTGCTCGTAAAGATCATGTCCACGTCGTCGTCGCCTTCGCCGACGGTAGAAGTAGCTGCTAGCTCCTCCTCAGTTGCGCCAACGAAGAAAGTTCCAGAAAGGGAAGTCACGGAAAAGTCAGTTGTGAATATCTCAGAAGAGCCAGCTTTAGAATATTTTCAAAAGGAGGAAGTTACATATTTGAATCCCCTTGTTTGATTACAGAGCCATATAGAGAAAATCTCGAGCTTTCACACGCCACGCTCGCGTTCACTCCATCGGCACTCCATTTTTTTCCTTTTAGGGCTCTGCCACCTCCTGGATGCATCAAGTTGTTTTGATGTCTACCCATTTGATTAGGCGGTAAAAGACTCCACCATCACCTTGCTAAACCTAACCTGCTTATTGGGGACCCGAGTTTTTAATCAATTCAACAACAACAACAAAGCATTTTCCCACAATTAAGCAGGGTTGGCTACATGGATTCTTCGCCTCCATTCAGATCTATCTTGGGTCATTCCCGGGCTTATATCCAAAAAACAAAGATTCCTTGGTATGGTCTCTTTCCAACACTTCTTGGGACCAAACCATCTTAAGCGGTTTTCTCGCATCTTATCCTCGATCGGAGCAACACCAACTTTCTTTCTGACTGCATCATTCTGAATCCGATCTTTACGTATGTGTCCACACATCCACCTTAGCATTTTCATTTCTGCTACAGCCATTCTCTGCACATGTCTATGGTTCACAGGCCAAAAGGATCTAATTATCGGGGGGCCGGTGGTTGTCAATCATTTGGGTCCATTTGTGGTTTCGGATATGGTTGGTCATCGTTCAATGAAAACCAATAAGGTGCATTCTAGTCAAGAAAGTCCAGTCGAGATTTTGCCTCAAGAACATTTGGAAAACCCTGAACCCGTGGTGGTTGCACCCCCAATACTGCCTGCACTGGAAGCACCTAGGCGATCGACCATGTTTGATGCTTCTTCATCGATGGTTGTTTCTGAGCCTGATCGAGGGCTCCCCAATAATCATTTTGCCAATATGAAAAATCCTTCTTCATCTGAAGAAGGTTCGAGCCTTGTTCCTCAATAGTGGTTCACCCTCGAGCAAGAAGTCGAGGCCCCGGAAACAACCTTGGTCCAGTTTCTGAAAGAATATCTGTGACACCCAAATGCCGACCTCCTCTAGTTCTTTTGCAGTAGGGGGTTTACAAGGGAGGAGGTCGATGAGATATAGAACCAAAAAGCGTGCAAGGAAGGCAGACTTAGAGTACACGGCCATCTCAGGTGATAAATACCAAGTGGCAACAACGGCAGACATGGTTAGAACTTCAGGGCCTTCCAAGTTTTCTAAATGAAGGTTCTAACTTGGAACGTTAGGGATCTGGGTGACTCAAAGAAACAAAGCTCGATTGGAGCTCTGTTGGTCGAATGGGTTTATGATATGGCCATGTTGTAGAAATCTAAGATCTCCTCATGCTCTTCTTACTTTTGGAGATCTATTAGGACTGGTTCGTTGACGGATTTCAGAACACTAGATGCAGTTGGCAAAGCAGGGGGAATGGTCATTGCTTGGAAAAGTTCAATCTTTAGATAGTTTTTTAAGATGAAGAGAAGACATGTTATTACAGTTCTTCTAAAAGATGTCGTGGCAGGCGTGATGATGGCATTCTCGTGTGTCTACAACCCCTGCGTACATGCTCTTCACTCGGATTTGTGGGCTAACCTCCAGAATGCTAGAAACGCTTTTGAGGGGGTCGCCTGACTAGTTGGAGGTGATTTAATGTCACTTTGCTCTCTTCGAATCAACCTCGTTTGAGAGGAGAGCAAGATCCTAGCTCGGTCGATTTTGTTGACTTGATTGATGAATTGGAACTAGAGGTGATTGATGCTACAAACACTAGGTATACCTGGAGAAATTATGGTTCCCGCTCCATGTTGATTGTTTTCTAGCATCAACGGAGATTCTTGAGGTCTATCCTCTTTCGATATCTACTTCCAGACCTCGTACCAAGTCTGACCACACATTGCATGTTTAGGTATCTAGAGATGCCTCTCCCACTAGGGGGTTTCTTCATATTTAAATGTGCATAGCTATAAGAGGAGAATTTGAGAGATCTTATTTCAAATCATTGGTCCTCCACCGTGGTTTCAAGATCATCTGCATCTCGTTTGGCCCAGAAGCTAGTATGCGTGTGACTCTGATCTTTTGAGGAGGAGGTTCGAGAGGCAAGAAGTACATATCATGTGGAGGCAAAAGCAGAGGTGTGCATAATAGACAAGTTGGAAGACACTAGAGATCTTTTAGCTGAAGAACTCCATGTTAGAGCAGCAGCCCCAAGAGTGGTCTTGGCAAAAGATAAGAAGCGTGTTGCGGAGCGGAAACAGAGATCTCATGATTCTTGGATCAAAGAAGGTGATACAAACATAGCTTATTTCCATAGAGTTGTCAGTGGGAGACATCGTCAAAACTTAATACGCTCTGTAGTGATGAATGGTAGAAGGGTGGAGGGTGATCGGGAGATGGGGCGCGCAATTGCTGATCATTTTCATGGCTTCTCGAGAAGAAATGAAACTCGGCCTTGGAAATGATCTGGCTAAGGGGCCTCTCAGTTATCTGTTCAGCATGCAAATCACTTGATACAGGATATTACATCGGAAGAGGTGAAAGTAACAGTTTAGAATCTAAACGCAGATGGTGCACCTGGTCGTGATGGGTTCTCTGCTTTTTTCGTCCATGAGTTCTGGTCAGTGGTGGGCAGTGAAGCTGTAGATGTTATGAAAGAGTTTGCTAGAGAAAATGATGGGTTTGGGAAACTTAATGAAGCTCTCATTTTCTTGCTACCAAAAAAGGTCTCAAAGAGAGTGGAAGATTTCCAGCTGATTGCGCTCTCCAATGTCGTTTACTTGATTGTGGCCAAGGTCTTAGCAATTAGATTGAACAAGGTTCTAGATCACCTCATTTCCCAGCTCTAGTCGGCTTTAATTCATGGAAGATAGATTGCAGATATTTTGGCTGTGGCTACTGAGATTATAGAAAATTGGAAGAGGAGTAAATCGAAGGATCTTCTTTATAAGATGGACTTTACTAAAGCTTATGACATGTTGGACTAGTGTTTTCTCTAGATGGCAACTCGACGGGATTTCCTGGATATTTGGATCTCCTAGATGAAATGTTGTGTCAGCACAGCCTCCTATTCGATGCTAGTCAACGACTATCCTAAGGGTGGCTTCTTCCAACCGTACCGGAGCATTAGGCACTGATGCCCCCTTTCCCCAATGCTTTTTGTGATTGTTGTTGATGTCTTGTCTTGCATGGTTGAACAGGTGCTTACTAATAATCTCACATAAGGGTACACCTTCAAAGATATCTCCATTCCTCCTTTGCAGTATGCAGATGTACACCATCTTTTTTTATCGAGGGAGGAAAAGAGAAAGCTAGAGGGATGGCAGCCACAGTGGAAATTGTTGGTGAATTGTCTGAGCTTATTCATAATTATGGGAAATCTAAGGCTATCCCTTTTGATCTTTCTAACCAAGATGCACATGAGTATTATGATGAGTTGGGTACGGATTGTGGATCTCTCCCGATCCGTTACCTGGCTCTTCCTCTGACTGCAGAGGTCGTTTGATCCTTATATAGGTCGTCATGTCTACTATTCCTGTATTCTTTATGTTATCGTGACTTCTCCCTGTTGGTATCAGTTGTCGAACTAGAGATGATCATGTAGAAATTCCTTTAGGGTAAGAGTGGTCAGGACGGTTCAGGTATACATCTCGTCGATTGGGAGATTATTACTTTGCCAAAGACAACAGGCGAGCTTGGGGTCTCCTGCTTGGAAACCATGAACGAGGCTCTTCTTCATAAATGGGCCAGTAGGTTTTGGGGAAGAGGTAAAGACATGTATTGTTGTTTTATCTGTAGTATCTATAACATTGGGGTTTAGGACGGTTTGCCCCAACACCCGCACTTTCACCCTTCGGTTTTTGAGAAAGGGATCAACTTGGTGATGCCTCGCTTCAAGAGCTCTTTCGTTCGGTGATTGGTGATGGCAAATCGTTTGCATTATGTACTGACAACTGGTCGAGTGAAGGTCTCTTATCATCCAGATTTCCCTGCTTTTTTGCTTTGTCTTCTAACTATGGTGCAAAAGTGCTAGATTGTTCGGTAGATGGCAACTGGATGCCTTCGTTCCTGGCGAATTTCTCTTACTAACGCCTTAAGGAGTTTCTTCTCCTCCTAGAATCCCTCAGACAAATCGAGCATCCTGCAGAAGGGCGAGACCACTGGGTATGGAAGGATAACGCCTTCTCTGTAAAGCGGGCCTACAAAGCTATAACTGACCACCACCGCCGAGGAAAGATGCTTTGGTTCGTGACTACAACTTTATCTGGGAGCTAAAACTAACGAACAGAATTGGTTTATTTATGTGGTTGTTGCGCAGAAGATGTCTTATGACAAGGGACCGTTGTGCAAGACTTTTCATGGATGTCTCTAATAGCTGTCTCCTTTGCGAATCTCATCTTGATACGGTGGAACATCTTTTCTTCCACTGTGAGAAGAAGCCCAATATTTGATCAGAGATTGATGCTAACTGGACAAATCTACAAAACATAAACTTAATTTGGGATTCGTTGTCTCAGGGATGTCATCGTCCTAGGGAGGAGCTACTACGACCTGTCACAACTTTATGGGCAATTTTGGCTAGATAGAAATGGTGCACTCTTTTCTTTACGGCGTTTTACTGTAAGAATGTAATTCTCCATTCTAGGACTCCTCGAGTCTTGGCTTCTATAAGTCTTCTTGTAACCTTTCTTCGTCTTTTAATATATTTGGGGGCGGACACCATAGCGTGGTTCCCCCTCTTTGACTCAAAAAAAAACTTCTCATACTTTCAAGTCCAAAAATGTTATTATAGTAAAGGTTTCTATAAAAAAGCTAAATAAAAAATAATGGAGATTTTTAAAATTACCAACTCAAATAAATAACAAACAATCAATTCATATTCCTACAAAATTAAACTAACAAATTACAAATCTTCTCTCCAATATAATCAACAATTCAAATACAACCAACAAGGGTAGAGTGATGATTTTCCAACTAATTCCAGATTTTACCCCTCATTCCAGCTAAAGATAAAAGCACATGAATAGTTTACATCACCACCTACCTCACAGTTTCAATCACACACAAAAAGCAGCTTATCATCGTTGCCACTGTATACCCTCAAAAATCCACTCCTCCAAATTAAACTAGCTCATGAGAATAAAGATTGAGGTGTAAACAAAGCATATCTCAGTCATACAAACAACTTTGTTACATCTTTATCTTCCTTGCAAGCATACACAATTACGCAGAGATCAACCCCACAAAATCCATAAATTTCCAAAAGCAAAAAATTCAAGACAATTCATTGTAGATAAAAAAACCACAAATTTCAAAAGGCGTAAGCTTTGAGCTTATTAATGAAATGTGTGGATGATCACCAACCTCTAATGAGCATCCTCTAGCTATAAAAAATTCATTGTATATTGTTGTTTGGCATATATGCATCAAACAAATAAAAAACACACATCCTTAAAACTGGCTTTAATTCCCATCTCCTCGTAAAACCAAGGCCTAAACCTGAGTCCAGTAGAGAAGAAATGGCCAGTTAAACTTCGTGGATTTGGAATTAAATGCATTAATGGACCCTACTCAACCACTGAAAGACTTGTGCCCAATTTAAAGTAGCAGCAACTTCTAATTCCTCCATTACCATGTAAAAACCATCATGGCATCACGAGTACATTCGCCTACTCATTAAATAAAAATATAGATCCATTAAGCCTTAGCAATATTGTTGGTTAGTCCATGATGATACTGTTTACTTACTTTGCCATTTCGAACAAACCAATTATTCCTCCACAACAATAGGGATTAGGCTAATTTTGTAAAGAGGAATTTGAGAGGGAGGGGAAGGGAAGTAGCGATTATACATAAGTTGATGTCTGGTAGAAAGGGAGAAAAATAGCTTTTTAGTGTGTTAACTTTTCATGGAGAATGGAAATGGGGAGAAAGGAGGAACGACAATTTAAAACAATTTTTCCAATACGCAAAAGGAGGAACGACAATTTAAAACAATTTTTCCAATACGCACACTTTCTATAGATTAGTACGAATAGAAAGAGGACAAAAGAGGCAAATAACTCCTTTCTTTTTTAAATCATTACAAATACATCCTTCCAATACATCGGAACCCCATCCATCTTTTTCTTATGCACTTCCCAACACTCTACCTCCAATCAATAGAACCAGCCTAACAGTTTTCAGGATTGCTAATTTCCAGAGAAATGAATTACCACAAGGCCCGTCTCAGCACTCATACCTCACTACCAGTTCTCTCTCCTGAAATCTTAACCCTCATAAATCAATCCGATCAAACTACCGGAACTTTCAAGATTGATCAAAGCTTCTGGCACAAAAACAAGACAAAGCAACGATTTTTTCGCAACATCTGGGAGTAATTTCGATAACAGAACAAGATCCAACCATCATAGTAGCGATAATGAAACGTTTACCGGGAAGCGCGGAGCACAGCAGAAGGAATGAGAGGACCGACGAGCGAGTCGCTTCCATGGCGTGGGGATTGAAGATCAGCAGCCGGAGATCCGACCCGGGAAGGGGAGGAACCGTAACTCGAGGGGCGTGGATCGACCGGAGGGAGTTGTGGCGAGGGGATCTGCGGAGCTCCTTCGGACCTCCATGCGGTTTCGAGTTCTCTCGCGTTGATCGGTTCAGAGAAAGAGAGGGAGAGGGAGATTGTTTGTCAACGCATCCAATTGCCGTTGGTTTGAGTATTTGCTGTTTAGATGACACATGGAAGGAGATATTTGAAATACAAAATGCATTATTATTTGAATATATATAATTTATAATTCTATTCAAATATTTGTGACATAAGTTACTTGAATATACCTTCCACGTAAATAACTAAAATTCAAACCCCATACATTATCATTTTAGAAAGGGTTCAATAGCTCTCCCCATCTCATTTTCGGCACTTTTTTTTATTTTTTTAAAATATCACCATGTATATCTCATGTATATCATTTGAATTTCGTCAGAAACAAAGACTTGTATGCCCTCCATTTAAAACAGATCGATTACAACGACATTTAGACCGTTAAAATTACATGTTCTAGATGTAGGGCATAGGAGTTTTTGTTTCTGACGAAATTCGAATGGCATATTTGAGGGATATATAGATGAATATACGTGGTGATATTTTTTAAAAAGTAAAAAATTTACGGAAAAATAAGGGGGGACAGCCATGTTGGCTGTCCTTAGGGGACATCCCATTTTTTCCTTCTAAAAAGGTATTTTTACGTTTGTTCTCTTTCGAGCTTTACAATAGCACTTATCTCTTTTACTTTTTTTGCAATTACCCTTGCACTCTTATATTCTCACATAATTAATAGTAGCAAGTCCTAACTTCATAAGTGTAATAATGAAATGGCATTGTTTGTGTATTTTTTAAAAAAACAATTACAAAAAATTAAGTCGGTATAAATATTTTTTGTAAAAATGAGGACACTAGTGTAATACTCTAAAAAATAATTCATATTCATATGAGTAAATCTAGTTGAAATGATCAAATCTCAAAAAAATCATCGATTTTACTTGGAAATATAACAAGCTTAATGTTCTAATAAGGATTCCACTTGGGATGAATAAATAAGAGTGATAACAATAAACAGGTTATTCATTGTTCTTAATTGATTGATGTTCTTCTAAATGTTAGAAAAGTGATAGTTTTTGCTAGGTAAATGATAATTATTGTAGAACTAGTAGTGTAAACTATAATAAATTGTAATCAGTGTTTAGAATGTGTGAAATAATAAAGAGATATTTAGTAAGAAAGGAAAGCTGCACTGACCTCTTCCCATAGAAAACTCGGATCAGTTGGCAAGTCTACTGACTTGGCTACGAAATGAGGCTTTCCTGAACCCCCTGCAATCCCCCCTTACACTCATAACCTAGAATAATTTCGTATTTATGTATATAATCCTCGACAAACACAAATTACACGAGAAACTCCAGATAGTCACTCCATCTCAAACCCATAACCCTCCATTAGTTTCATATGTTAATTCAACCAGACCATCGAGTTAATCTAACTCATTTTCAATCCAACAATTATGAACTAAACAAAAAAAAATACCCTCTCCCCCTTCAACCTCCAGCCCCCTTCACCTTCCTCTGCCCACACCCCCTCCCCCCCCTCCTCCTCCCTCTGACCACCTCACCCCTCCTCTCCGCAACAGGCGGCAACTCTCTCAACCTCCAACTTTGTAGCCCTCTATTCAACCTCTAACTCCGACCACCTCCCTTTAACCTCTAGCTCTGCAACAGGTGGCAGCTCTCTCAACCTCCAACTCTACAACCCCCTCTTCAACCTCCAGCTCCAACCTCCTCCCTTCAACCTATAGCTCCGCAGTAGGCAGCATCTCTCTCAACCTCCAACTTCGCAGCCCTCTTTCCAACCTCCGACCACCTCCCTTTAACCTCCAGCTCTGCAGCCCTCTCTTCTACCTCCCACTCCTTTGTCAATCCATCCTCTGCACCCCCCCCCCACCACCATCACCCCATCCCCTTCCAGGCCTCTCCACCACCCCAATACAGCCCCCTTTCCCAAGCCCCTCTGCCTCCTCCAACACCTCCCCACAGCCACCTCCTCTGCCCCACCTCCAGCGCCCTCTTCCATCCCCTCCAACCCCCCCTCCATCCCCCTCTACCGCCCCACTTCCAGCCACCTCCTCTGTCTGCCCCTTCAGTACCCCATCCAACACCCCCCCACACACACACAACTGCCTCCCCCCTTCCAATCCTTCCTCCATTACTATTATTGCATCATCTTCTGCTCAGATCAGGTGCCAGCCTTCTGCTCTGACATGCAGTGGGGTGAGGAGGGGGAGTTTCATGATTGTTAAACGTGAGGAGGATATGGTAGTAGCCATTAGTAAATATTAGCAACCTAAAGGGATAGAGTTGAAAAAAATTAACATTTTTCGTCAATATTAATGTGGAAGATCATGTAAGAGTTAAGCATTATTCGGGGTTTCTCATGTAATTCACGGTTTATCGAAGGCTATGTACGTAAATACGAAATTACTCAAGGTTGTGTAGATATCCTAATAATAAAAGGATAATGAATAGGCAATGAAAGGTTTCATATAGGTCTTATTTTTTAAGAATCAATTCCCTTCGTTGTCCAATTTATTTAGACGGGGAACTAGTCCAAGAAATAATATAGGAGATTAATTCCTTCAGAAAAATCTTGTTAATCATTTTGGTTGTTAGGTTTATGTACTCAGGAAATTCAATAGAATTAGATGTTTTCTAAGGAAGAGAACTAAACATGAAAGAGAATCCGTTTTGTCAGCATTGGATTCAAAACAATTATTAGATATGTGGTGAATTTAGAGAACAATGAGGTACAATCATAAAGTGGACACCTTACATTCGACCCAATCTAATATCCATGTCCCTTAGTTGGATTGGGTTATTTGGTTTGAGTGGAGAAGTTCTTATCGAGAATTGAAACAAATTATAGTTGTTGCTAATATTTTACGATGGCGGTAACAAAAACATCTAAAATTCTATTTCAACATGGATTTAAGCAAACATACAGATTTCGTTGGAGCGTTCCTTACTTGTGACGTGTTGCATCACCCGAATGTAATGAAAAATTGGCAAGGGTCGCTACATCGCAGCCTAGATGTAGTTCAAAATTTGCAAGGGTTCTCACATGAGGAACGCATGCAGGTAAATAAGCTAGTTACGCTGCATCACTGCCCAGATGCAGTCCAAATTTACAAAGGTTCTCGCATAATGGACTCATGCGAGTAAAGAAGTTAGTCCAAAAGAGATTGCAAAGGAAGTTGTGGATTGGTAGTTGGAATGTTGGCACTTTAACTGGAAAATTGATGGGGATAGTGGATACGATGGAAAGAAGGAAGATTCATATACTATGTCTTCAAGAGACTAAATGGGTTGGAGAGAAAGCAAGGGAGATCGAGAACACATGCTTTAGACTTTGATATCCAGGTAAAGATAACGGTAGAAACTATGTTAGAGTGGTTGTTCATAAGAATTTGAAGGATTGTATGATTGAGGTGCAAAGACTCGGGGATCGGATTATTTTGCTAAAATTGGTGCTTGAAGAAGAAATTATGAATATCATCTCAGTTTATGCATCACAAATTGATTTAGATAAAAGGACTAAACAAGCTTTTTGGAAGGATCTGGATAAGATTCTACAAGGAATCCCACAAAGAGAGATGATTTGTATAGGTGGAGATCTTAATGGATATGTGGGAAAAGATGCTTCAAAGTATGCTAGTGTTCGTAGAGGACATGGTTTTGGGAATAGAAATGAAGAGGGAAAAGTCATTCTGGATTTTGTACAGCATATGATCTTTCCATAGAAAACACTCTCTTCAAGAAGAGGGAGGAGCATTTACTAACTTATAAGAGTGGGCCAACTAGAACACAAATAGGTTACTTTACGTTGAGGAGAAGAGATCAGTTGTGTTGTAAAGACTGCAAAGTAATTCCAGGAGAGAGTTTGACAACCCAACATCGTTTGTTAGTCTTGGATGTGCAAATAAAAGGGTTGTTAAAGAAAAGGAGGGTTTCTAAGATCACTAGAACTAGATGGTGGAATCTTCCACTGAAGCAATCGAGTTTCAAGGAGAAGGTTTTAGAAGACTTATCTTGGGATTGTAGCGGAAGTGTAAACTAGATGTGGAAGGCAGTAGCATCTTGTATTCGAAAGGTAGCCAAAGAGATACTAGGAGAGTCAAAGGGAGGAGCTTCAGGTCAAAAGGAGGCTTGGTGGTGGAGTGAAGGGGTGCAAAAGAAGCTAAAAATTAAAAGAGCATGCTTTAAAGCTATGTCTAAGGATAGAACAACGGAAACTATCATAAACTACAAAATAGCGAAGAAGGAAGCAAAGAAGGCTGTAAGAGAAGCTAAGTCAAAAGTTTATGAAGTTTTTTTTTATAAAAATCTTGACTCTAAGGAGGGCCAGAAGGATATATTCAGGTTGGCAAAAGCAAGAGAAAGAAAGACCAAAGACCTTTTCAAGTGAGATGCATTAAGGACGAGGAAGGTCACGTGCTTGTTACTCAGAAGGACATAGAGACTAGATGGGAGCAGTACTTCCATAACTTGTCATTGAGAAGGAAATAAAGAGATCATTTTGGGTAATCTAGCTAGTAGTGAAAGTTACTTGAATCGTGTAACCTATAGACGGATACAAAGAAAGGAAGTAGAGGAGACTTTGAAGGTTATGAAACCTGAGAAAGGTGTAGAACCGGATGACATCCCTGTAGAAGTATGGAGAGTTTTAGGTGAGTGCGGTTTGACTTGGATTACGAATCTATTCAATGTTATTTGGCGAAGCAAGAAAATGCATGAAGATTGGAGGAGGAGTATCATGATGCCTCTTTATAAGAATAAAGGAGACATTTAAAATTGTTCAAATTATAGAGGTATCAAGCTGATGAGCCTCACTATGAAAATTTGGGAACGTGTGATCGAAAGAAGGCTGAGACAACTTTCCAATGTAAAAGAAAACCAATTCGGATTCATGCCAGGTCGCTCAACTATTGAAGCCATCCATTTGCTGAGGAGAACAATAGAGATTTATAGAGCTAAAAGGAAGAACCTCCCTATGATCTTTATTGATTTGGAGAAAGCTTATGCTTCTGTCCCACGAGAGATATTGTGGAGAGTTTTGGAGAAGAGACAAGTACTCATCCTATACATTAACCTCATAAAAAGGACATGTGTGATAGGGCTTTATCTTGTGTAGGGATCTCGTCTGGGAAGATTGATTATTTTTACATCAGCATTGGCTTATGTCAAGGTTCAGCTTTGAGTCCATTTCTTTTTACTTTGATTATGGACGAGTTGACAAGTCACATTCAGGATGAGTTACCTTGGTGTATGTTATTTGCTGATGATATTGTGTTGATTTACAAGACTAGAGATGGAGTAAATGAGAAGCTTGAGGTCTGGAGACATGCATTGGATACTAAATGATTTCGTATAAATAGAGCTAAGATGGAATGTACAAAGTGTACCTTTGATGGAAGCAATGGTGAAGGAATTGAGGTGGATATTAGTGATAATAACATTCGGAAGAGAGATTCTTTTAGATATATGGGATCTATTTTGCAACGGGATGGGGAAATTAATGGAGATGATATTAATAGAATAAATGCATGCTGGCTAAAGTGGAGAGGAGCCTATGTTGTTCTCTGTGATAAGAAAATTCCTTTAAAAATTAAAGGAAAGTTTTACAAAGCAGTCGTGAGACCTGCTATGCTCTATGGATCTGAATGTTGGCATGTGAACCATAGACATGTGCAGAAATGCTAATGTGGATGTGTGGACACACACGTAAAGATCGGATTCAGAATGATGCAATCAGAAAGAAAGTTGGTGTAGTTCCGATCGAAGATAAGATTCAAGAAAACCGCTTAAGATGGTTTGGTCATTTGCAAAGAAGATCAATGGATGCACCAGTTAGGAGATGCGAGTGTTGGGATATTGAGATGTCTAAGAGAGGACGAGGACATCCCAAGAAATGTTGGAAAGAGACTATACGATGGGATCTTAGTTTTTTTGGATATAAGCTCGAGATTGACCCAAGATAGATATGAATGGAGGCGAAGAATCCATGTAGCTGACCCTACTTAATTGTGGGAAAAGGCTTTTGTTGTTGTTGTTGTGGTAACAAAAGCATTGCAATTCATTGGAGGCTAATTCTACCTAGCAGCAACATTTAGAACCATTCAAGGCGATGAATATAATATGTTGAAGGCTAAGAGTGTGATAGGGAAGAGAAGGCAACTAGATCTGTAGAATTTGATAGTTGAGAATGGGTGGGATGAAGGCTTGTCGAGGCTGGAAGAAAGAAAGAAGAAACCTTTTTTATTGTTGGGTTCTCCAACTAAGTTGAAATTGGTTGTGCTTTAAGACAATGAATACAAACTTTTAAGAAGTGTGATACATTTCTTAACTTCCATTTTATTCAATATGAATGCTATGAAGATTTGGGTAAAAGAAGAGAAGAAGAAGGTAGGGGAATGGAGAAGTGGGTTTTTACTTGTCAAGAAGAATGAGAGTGATAACAAAGACTTTGGGGTAAAAGATTACTCTCCTTGCTCATATATGGAGATAATGAAGTCCACAAAATATAGTGTAAACACTTCACAGGTGACGAGATCATAAAAGAAGAAAAACAATTATCTTTGGATTAGTCATGATTGGGCTGTTAAGGTAGGGAATTATTATGAGATATCCTAGATGGGTAGAATGATAAGCTTGCCATCATCTCAAGTGGATGGACAAAGGGAGAAATGAATGATTTTCAAAAAAGATTGAAAGATGGCATCCCATTCATGCTTATTTGGTTTAAAAGGTAATGGATCTTGAAGATGATGTTGTTAGAAGAAAGAACGAAGAAATAAGGACAAGGTTTACTAGCTCACTTCACTTTTACTTTACTTTACTTGTTCAAGGAGGTTGGCCCAAATCTTACATAGGTTTGCTAATTTCAAGGCCATGTTAGACATAGGCTTAATTTAATTTTCCCTTTTTAAAGGTCATTTCAACCATCTCTTTTGTTTAAATCGTTGCCCCTCACATAGAGCTTCATGTATAAATCTTTTAGATCAATGAAAGAAGTTACTCGAATCGCACAATATCGAGCTTATAAGTAAAAAATACAATAATTCCATATTTTCAAAAGTTGAGTAACCAAACATGTACTTTCTAAGATATCTCACATGAAATAGTGTGTTATAAGTGTTGGGATTCACTACACAAAAATGCATATCTTCCATGGTTAAATATATAATAACAAATATTATTATTTTTATCCATTCCTTTAATTCACATTAAATATTGTGTTTGTTGTTACATTGCTAGCAACGAATCATATAATAATAACTATCCGTAGACTTTTTCTTCTAATCTTTACTAAAAATTAATAATAGAACATATTTTTACTGGAAAAAGCAATAGATACTTAGCATTATATAAAACATTATCTATAAATATGGCATTTATTGCGAAATGCAAGAACAAAAAATGCAATGAATAATATTCATTGTCATATATTCAGCATTATAATAAATAGCAAGTTCAAATTAAATGTTATCATAGGCAGATTTTATTATAGCACCTAATACTTAACAACTTGGTCTTTAGCACTTCGTGTGGTTTGTCAACAAGTCCACTTGGATCGGACTAATAAGTAGTGAAGGCTAGTTTTCATCGATAACAACATGAATTGCATTAGATGTTATAAGTAGTATCAGAGCGTGTGCTTCTTAATAGTGGAAAGGGCTACTAGAGAGGTGGAGCCATCTTTACAAAGAGATGGGAGGAAAAGGTTGTCCAAAACTTGCATCCACTACTGTTACTACAAGTGATGGACTATATAAACGAGGATGCTATGAGTATAACTACGATGATTGTGATGTATCAAAAAATAGTCTTCCATGGAACATTGACAAAGTATGAGTATGGATTATAAGTGGTGATATTACTGCTTGATAGATTGACAAAAATTTTGAAAACTTGTCAATGATCCAATTATATTAAGCTCAATAAGTTGTTAAGGCTAATTTTCATCGATAATAGTCTAAATCCATGGTCATGTCATTTTGAGGGTTGGAACATGCTTGATGATCGTTAGGTAGCATGCCTAGGGCTGGCTATTGAGTCACGGCTCGATGAGCCAGGCTCGGGCTCAGCTCGATAAGGGCTCGTGAGCTTGGCTTATTAAGCTATTGAGCCAAGCCTGAGCAAGATTTTTGGACTCGATAGCTTATCGAGCTGAGCCCGAGCCGAGCCCTGCTCAGCTCAATAACTCAATAACGGGATCGATAAGAAATATATATATATATATTCAATTTGTGAAACTACAATGATTTTTATTTTTATTTGTATTAGTTTTGCAACATTGTTAATGGTGGATTATGTGTTTATGTTGTTTATGTAACAACAACGTTGGGTGGACTATGGTGTAGACTTGGATTTTCTACCTTTTATCTATGTTAATCTAGGTTATAGTTAGATATTTAGTATTTTTCCTTTTTATTAACAAGCAGAATGTTACAATATATATTATAATTTGACTTTTATATACAACTCAGATGGTGGCCTATTAGTAAGGTGGGCGATCTTTAAAAAGGAGGTCTCGGGTTTGAGCCTAGGCAAAACACTTTTTCACCAAAAAAACACCTATTTCCTTAACCAGCTTGAGTAGGCTCGAGCCCAGACCAGGCTCGATAAGAGGCTTGGGCTCGATAAAGGCTCGGCTCAAGACTTATCGAGCCCGGGATGGCTCGATAAGGGTTCGAGCCCACTGAGCCCGAGCCCAGCCCTGGCTCGGCTCGTTAGGCTCGATAGCCAACCCTAAGCATGCCCCCTATTTTACTAGTTGGATATCCTGAAATTGAATCTCAATTTTGGATTGTATTATAAGATAAAAAATTTGCAAAGAAAGATGTCGCAGATTTCATGGATTTCACTCAAATTGTTGCTTGATTATAGTTTTCGAGGCATGCAAGTTGATCTAGATTTTTCCATACTATTTAAAATGGTTTCATGTTGAAAGAAACCCACATAAGATTTGTCTAAACTTAGTAAAAACTCGATCTTAATACATATGATTAATCAAAATGCACAATAATAAACAATGGGACCTCACGATCGAGTCTTGAACTATCAGAAGACTGAAATTATCAATCATGTTTGTCCCTTGTCCATGTGTGATCGAACACTCTAAGATGATTGATCAATTACTTTTGTAAAAAGTGATCCAACAAATATTTTAAAATATGATTGAGTGAATCCTTATTGTTGAAAATATAAAATTTAAAAGCATAATCAAACAACAACTCAAAACATAAAAATATAAAAGTAGAACTCTCATGGGACGTTTAGTTCGAGAATAAGAAGGAATAAGGATGGGGAATAAGGAGAATAAGATTCTATTCTTGTTTGATTGGAAAGATAGTGACGAATCTCCATTTCATCACCTTTATTATTTCATTTTGATCTTTAAACCCTAGCTAAATGCATGTGAATATCATTAATTTGCTTAAAATAACACTCATCATTTACACTATAAATATTGTATACAATACCTTATTTAATACCAAAATAAAAGAAGAAAAAAAGAAAAGAAAAAGAAAAAGAAATGAAATACCAGAGGTACTGAATGTCCATAAACCTTGAAACCTAGGCTTCATAATGACTGGGTCGACAAGAATAAAGTATGGGAAGATAAGGGCCAATAAATACAAAGAAATCCTAATTTTTATTCTCAACAAATTAATTTTGGGACCCATTTTATTATTTATCATTTAGACCTCAAATCAATAAACTTTAAACATGAAACTTGTAGTAAAAATACAAAGAAAAATATAAAATTTATTTCACTTAAAAATAATGCACAGTGTTCCCTAGACACTCAAAAAACCCGCAAAGAAACCTTCACAGGCATGTATCTTCTTTATATGAATTCAAAATTCACAAAACTCACCATTAGTGTTCATAAAAATAAATTACCTATTTAATGAAGTGGTTTCATTAAAGGTAGAGCTAAGATGCAAAAGTTAGGTTTTAGGGCCTAATTATGCAATATAATTGAATAAAATAGCCATAATATTTATTCTTTACATTTTTCACTTATTTATATTTTTATAATTTTGTAAATAATATTTAAAACACATATACATAATTAACAATAAATAAAACAAATTAAAAATACATTAAAATAAATAAGGATACTATGATACATAGATGAATTGTACATGTATATACCTATATAATAAAGATACATATTTATTTAAGTACACAAATAACTTCAGAAGAATATAATATATATATACACATGTGTGTATCTCAATAAGTTATAAATATATAAATTATGTACATAAAATAATAAAAATAAAAATAAAAATACCCATTATATAGGTAAATATACTTATATTATTACATGTAAAAAGTAACATATAATAAATTAACTCGAAAAAATAAATAAAAATCACCATAAAATATACATAAGCAATAAATATTTTTCATTTTTAATAAAAAATAAAATCATTTATTATTTATTTTTGATTCATTTGTACATGTTATTCTTATTTTGTCACCTAGTGTCTGATGTGTCCAATAGGGGGCTGGCCTTGGGTGACCCACCGATCTGGCCCCCTATGATTCTAGGGTTGTTAGAATCCACTGACTTCTATTCTTCCTCGTTTTCCCCCCGCTTCTTGCATTTTTCTGAGGTTGATTCCTTCTTCGATTTTATTCCTCGATCTCTAGGCTTTTACGCTAGCAGGATTCCTCGGTCAATGGATCGATGCATCAAGTTGTTGCCTTGGTCAAAGCTTCCCTATATTAAACCTCATGGGTCGAACCTCATTCAAAGTTTGGTTATGATTCAACCCTCGAAATCTTTAGATTTCTCACCCGTGAGTTGTTGGTGACAGGAGCTTTCTCGCCGGAGTGTTTGACGCGGAGGAAGAGGTCCTGGACTTGGTGATCCAAGCTTACCGACCGTATTCTCATGAGCTCTGTTGTGAGTCCTTCTCCTCCGAGGTTTAACTATAGTTTATTGTTTCTTGTTGTTCCTAAGATTTTTAGTTTCTATAATTTTTGCTTTTTTATTTCGTGAAATAGCTCCATCGTAACAATCCATTTGAATCATCCACCTTCTTCCCCTTTGCCTCTGCGATGCCCCAGGCACCCCATCCATCTCGATCGTCTCCAGATCGAGCTCATGGTTCTTCTTCTCCGTCGCTCGCTGGAGAACCCTCCGTTACACTCCATATTCACTCCTTACTGCACCAAATCCAACCCAGACCGGCCTATTTTCTTTTGTGAGCCTAATATTGCGGGTCTTGGACTGGAAGGACTCCATATGGTCAGATTTTGTCCAATCGGAGGTTCCATGTGCCCCTTCTCTTCATCGACCCCGTAGGACCCCACCGATGGGTTCTGGAGCCATTTGAGCTCTCCAACTGATGCGAAAGGACATTGATGACATTTTGTGCCACCTGAGAGCTTCTCCAGTGGTTGGAGGCGCTCTGGAGGTCGAATCAAATCTTATATAGCAGGGAGTTCTTCCATGTTCTTCCAAGGTTGCTCCATGTCGTCCGATCAGGAACCCACTCCATATTGCATAGGAGCCCTTGGATCTGTAGCACATCCGTCGCCCGATCAAGCACGGAGATATAATCGCAACCATCCATCACCAACCCGTCATCGATCATCCTAGTGCTGCTACATGGATAAGTGATTCGCCTCAATCATCTGATCATGCCTCGAGGGGTATATTACGCCAACCCCCTCGCCTTTTGTATTTTCATTTTAGTAGTATCACTTTAAGTTGTAGTCTAAAAAGTTTTGTAATATTTGTACTTTAACCCCACATTTATTATATTTGTTAATAGGTCTTTTCCATGTACCCTCACATGTCCATACACGTGAGATGCTTGAACATTTTGCACTGGACCCCTTGCAAGTTTTTATTATTTTTTAGTCTAAGAAATTTTTGATTATGTGTTATATTTTTGGAAAAAAATACAAGTAGGCCCTGTAAATTTCTTAATATTACATTTATACTCCTCTCAGGCGTATAAAATTGAGGGCCCTGGACTTTTGTTTGGTGTTCTAGAATGCATATATTGTTTATCTAAATTACATTTAGGTCCATGCTAAAACATTAATTTTATTTTCTTGTATTTCCTTTATTAAAAATAACAACTTGCATCTAAAAATTCTAGGAAAATTATTTTAAGTGCTTGGGCTTGAATTGAATCACATATAATTTTTATAAAGTAATTAATTCTTATTTTTAAAAATTCAAAAACAACCACATTTTCTTCCTGTTTGCATTTAGAAATACAAAAAGTTATAAAAATGTTTTAGAAAAATCCAAAAAATAGAGTATATTTATTACTGTATTTCGCAACACCAGATCAAAAATTAAAAAAAAATATAAAAGAAAATCAAGAAAATTGCAAACCCTCTCTAACCCTAAAAGTAGAAAAAAAATCCCTAAAATTCCAAATAAAATTTTCTATCCTATATATTTATATGTATTGCTACATACTAAAAATAGTTTTGGAAAATTTTGAGGTATTTACCTATTTCATCTTCCAAAATAATCCGTCCTTTTATCATTGTACACTATTTTGACATTTTTATCCATTTAAAAATAAAAAATAGTAAAATTTAAAAGAAAATTCATAAAAATAGAACAAAACATAAAAAATACAAAAACTAGTTTATTTCACCTATTTTGAGTATTTATAGCTATATCTACATATATACTAGCCTATATCCTACATATATGGCTATGTATACTTATATTATTATTATTACTACTATTATTAAAAATACCAAAAAATATTTTAAAACCTTAAAAAAATAAAAACTATTGTAGTTTAGGGTATTTTCTGATATATATATATTATATTTGGGAAAAGGGAGCCTACACCCATGTGTAGGTAACTTACCTACACCCAACTCTTTTTCCCTCAAATTTTTTTATTTTTTGAATTAATTCCTTGGGGAATTTAGATCACAATATATCACCATATCGTCATTCAAATTTCAACTTATTTTGAGACTTCTAACTTATCCATCATGACAGTCAAATTGTAACGGTCTGAGATTTGCTGAAATCGGCCCCTTCCGATGGAGCTGTTAGGAATGTCTGTTTTACATGAAATTTGAAACACATGTTCCATTTAATATTCTAAGTAAATCCCCTAAAGATCCATTTCAAAAAAAATCAAAAAAATTAAGAAACAAGAGCTGGGTGTAGGTAAGTTACCTACACATGGGTGTAGGCTCCCCAATCCCATTATATTTATATCCTATATAGTACCTATATTATACATATTATTTATATGTACTTATATATTTATCTATTGCATATAATTATAAAAAAGAAAACAAAAAATCAAAAAATATAAAAAAAGCAAATAAAAATTAAAAAATTAAAAACAAAAGAAATCATAAATTAAAAATCCAAAAAAATAAAATATTAAAAACCCACAAATATAAAAAATCCCTATGAAACACAAAACCTTGATTGCATTTTTTGTCATTTTTTGTGGTCTATCCCTATTGCTCCTTAGTGGTTCGATCCCTACACTTGCATACAATACATAGAGTTATGTAGACTATAGTAAATTTTAATTTACCATTATTCATTTATTGAGCATTATTTTGGGTTAATTGTTGATGCACATGATTGCGAATATCTTACAACTGAGAGCGGTCGACACAACGATTGCCGAACCCAACTTGTCAAGCACAGCAGACTCTCCAAGATTGGACGATAGGATCCCTCCTCGATCATTATGTTCATCAGAAAGGAATAAGGCATAATAAAGGTAGGTAAGTGTTATTCTTTATTCAATTGACAAATGGGAGATAATGAATAAGGTTTGTAAGTTAGTTAAAACCGTTACTTGGAATTATCATAGGTCTTTACCAAGTAACTGTAACCGTCTTACACCCCAGCCTCATATACACGCCAAAAATTACAACCATTTTATTATAAATTCAAATTCCACGTAGACATTACAAAGTTCAATATACAAGATGGACTACTTCACTGTATTCTTATTACACACAGGGCCATCGACAATGTCATGCACCAAAGTTGATCTCCATGTTAAGCACACAATCAATCTCTCCTTCTTCCAGAACTGCTGTTCGATTTCCTCCATCTTCTCAACATGGAATTCTTTTGAAAATACCATCTCATTTGTGATATCTGCCAGGAATACCTTCTCTGCAGCCAAGGACTCGAGCGTCGACCACAATGTTGACGCCTTGACTTTATATCCTTATGCTCTCTATAAAGAAGAAAAGCCACCGATGTTAAACAATATATGAAGAAATAATTTAATTTAAATATGCAAACTTAACTCTAAATCTTACGTCTCTAGGAATGTGTACCACAATCGATCCTCAGTGTCCTCGTGTCTACGCGAGTCCTCACAGAAAAGGAGTGCATCCTCCAGGTAATAACATATATGCTCGTGATTCGTCGTCCGATAGAAACGCAACACTACCATCGCTAGGTTTTAACAAACCTCAGAAAAAAGTCAAATAAATCTATATTCTATTAGGAGTTAAGAAACTTTCTACTTTATTGGAAGTTAAGAATTAGTTGTTGCTATTAATGTGTATTTATTCAGTATTTTCAAAAAAATTAAAAATAAATCCTGATGGAAAAAAATTTGCTCAGATATCAACTTCCTCATGCGCCTATTGTTGCCACATTTCTCGATTATGCCATGCCACTGTAATAGCTTCTCATCCATGTCTGGCGCTGCAACGTCGGCCTCTCGTCAGAAATATGGGCTATCATCATCCTGATAGGTGTGTTCACATGTTCAAGCATATTGAAATCAATCACTAAAAAAAGGTAGCTCAGAATACCCTTATTTGAAGCTGTAAAATGGTAGTCCCCGCCGTTGTTTCCTTCGGCTCATACTCCCAGAATTAGCAACCATGAATGCTATGTGCAGTTGCAAGTGGTGAGCCACACCAAACACGTGGCTTCTCATCGAACAAGCAATAACGACGAAAATCTGGGGGTCATTCATCATCGTGGGATAAATTAGAGCATTTGATATGAAAAGCTAAAATACATTGTACATAATTAATGTTTGTCATTACCACACAATGGTATCAAAAGTAAATAGTTGCCGAATGTAGGGAAATATAACACCACATCTATGACTATACTACCAATGAACCGAATCAAGAAGGGTTGAATCCAAAAATATTTTTGATCGATGACGACCCAACAAAATGGTTAAGCAGTACCCCACATTTGCAGTTGCTAGTGTATCACACAGTAAATCCCCTGCTCATATAACTTCCAAGGAAACACGGATATCACTGTCGGCATCGTTATCGAACACCTCCTCGTCAGCATCCTCAGATGATATCATCACTCTACCTTTGCTAACTCTCGGGTAAATGCATTGGATATCTGGTCCTCTCCCTACACCTGACGGATGAAATTAGTGATAATGCAATACACCATGATGACCATTACATGCTTTAGGAAGCTGTAAAATGGTCACTCACTTATTGCCTTGAAGTGCACATTCATTATCCCAAATGTCTGTTCAATGTAGGAGTAGAGCTGCGAGTATCAATGTTTGAATATCTCCTCAGGTCTGGCATACACTCAACCCCTCCTAACCATCAACTATGGTAGATGTGCGATGGCACCTCGGTAGGGCACCAGGAAGGTGTCCATGTTTGCATACCGCAATACACAAGAAACTTTGTTGAAGATGATCCTCTCATACGGGTCACGTAGGTTGTGGGAAAGCTTGGTTTGTGCCTCAGACGAGATTCTTGGAAGCAATGCCTCCAACGCATCTAGGATCTCTACACCTTCGTGTAGTCTCTTCAGGGTCCAAGTACGGATTTTCTCCCTTGTAGCTCCCACATCTGCTAAGTAAGCCACACTACATCCTCTCCAACAACTTGGGAAGTCGAGGGGGCACCATTGCTCCTATATTTCTTACCAGCTGACATTGACCTCCTGATTCTTTGTATCTCCTCCAATGAGATGACTGGGTTGTTTGCCCCCCATCCTGGACGGGGCCCGGGACCTCGAGTGTCTCTTATTCGTCCTGGACCTCATCCTCGAATGCCTATTGTGTAGTTGTGTCTCCCTTAAAGAAAGCAGTGAACGGTCCTAATAGTGTGGTTCACTATAAGAAGGCATAGGCCCTCCTAGCAGTGTACTCTCCGACCATGGAATCTACCATGTCGTAATGAGGGAATGTCTTCCTTCGATAGGGTTTGTAGGCCTTGTCTATCTGAAACGGATGCCATGTGATAGATACAATAAACATAAAATGAAACTTATGATTTGCACTTAGTTATTGCATATCGTAAGACAAGCCAACTCATCGGGAGTGATAACCATGCAGGATACAAGATCCCAACCTAACCGCTCTTGGTCATTAGGTGAACGAAGGAGACACAATCCTTTTTATCATCTTCCATTTGTTGTGCAGCTTTGGCTTGTCCTAAATTTTCCCAGTTTACATGTTGAAGTGGGGACAATGCTCTACTGGGAGGATGTTGTGAAGGATCCTTTGACCCATTCCCCTATGTCGAAGAGGTGCTAGAAGAGATGCAGAAGGCACTCATCCATTGGTGGTGTCTACTTCACCTGCAATTTGGAGGACTCTTCATCTGTAATGTGTGTACACCAGAGGAACTCGCATCTCCTCTTCTCATCCTCTAAGGATGGGGACAATATTCAACAAAGTTATTAAATACCAATAGTATTCAAATGTGTAGCATTCCCAAGCCAATAACCCCTCAACATGTACGTCTTAGACAACCCTAAAAACTACATGCATCGTACCTAGTGACACCCTTGGTTCTAGCCTTACAATGAGCCCCTCAAACACATGAATAGCCACTACATTAATCACATGATATTGTAGTAGCCACTGCCGTAGACACAAAAAAATAGAGGAAGTTGGATCAATCATCAATGGTGTTATAAGGTTGGAACTTCATATAATAGCAAAGTAAAGGGAAAGCACAACAAACATGTGAACCATCCATCCAATTTCTTTAAGATATAAACATGCAGTTGCAACAGAGCGAACTATACGAAAGACCACAACTTGATTGAAAAGCAATATAATCCAACCATAACTTTTAATCAAGGGAACTTGTACCTACGAGATAGTTAAATAGTTGCATTTATGGTTATTTATTAAGCTCATAACCTCTAATAAATGAAGTGGAAATTGATAGGTTTGAATTGTATTATAATGCTAACCCAGAACGTAACCTACTAGAATTAAAAATCAGAAAAACCTCCTCATACCAAGAAATAATCGATATGAATTGCTCAACAAATTTCTCCCAACAAAGTACAACAACTTCTTACACCATCTCGATAGGAATGGAAGCACTAAATCCCATTCAAGCACATAAATTATACAAGTAAAGGATTTAACAAGTAAAGGAACTCCAACAAGCTGTGGAAATTAAACAAATGCAGAACTAAAGATCAGAAAAACCTCCTCATACCAAGCAAGAACCAATTTTAAACCACTCAAAATTTCACCCAACAAAGAACAACAACATCTCACTCCATCACCGATAAGAATGGAATCACTAAATCCCAACTCAATCAGCTATATCAATTAAAGAACTACAGAATTAAAGATCAACCAAACCTCCTCATACCAAGCATAAAACTGATTTTAGACCACTCAACAAATTTCTCCCAACAAAGTACAACAGCATCTCACTCCATCACCGATAAGAATAGAATCACAAAATCTCATTCAAGTACTTCAAGAATACAAGTAAAAGATTTAACAAATAAAGGAACTCTAGCAAGCTGTGGAAGTTAAACAATTCTAGAACTAAAGATCAATAATTAACTATCATCAAAACATCATCATAACAAGCAAGAACCGATTTCACTAAGCTAAAAGGATAGCACTAAAACCCATTTAAGAAAGATATATGATTCAAGAAAAACTAAACTCAAGCACAACAAGCATACAGTTAAAGGATTTAACAAGTAAAGGAACTCCAGCTATATGTGGAAATTAAAGAAGCATGGAACTTAACACAACTGATATTAAAGACAAGCATAACCTTCTGATTCCGAGCAAAAATGGGTTTCAAACTACTCAAAAAATTCTCCCAATAGAATACTATAATAGCTCACTCTATCACTGATAAGAATGGAATCACTGTGTTAAGAACCTTCCAATCAATCATCGAAGCAAAGCATCAAACCAATCATGGTAGAAATCAACGAAATCAAACATGCAAGAACAGATTTTGTTGGATTACCTCGCAATCCAGAAAGCCCGCAAGGAAGAGGAACTATGAATGCAACAATAAAGCAGGAATTTCTCAACAAGGGGTTGTGAGGTGTGATCGGAGGGCGATTTCGTGGCCTTTTCAAAGGGCTTTTTGCAACACGCCAAAACCCCAAATTCAATGTCCGACTCCATGTCGAGAAGACAACACAATGCTTTTCAAGGACACCCTGTCTCTATGCAAAGGCTATGAGAAAGAGTAAATAGACAACATCTACCTCCACTAACACCATTAAAGGAATAGTAAATGGGCTCCATGCCAAGATTCAGAGGACACAATATGCACAGACGACCTTCCAAAGGTGAAGCAAAAGTAGAGAACCCACGATAAAGTGCGAAGGGAGGGCCTGGTGTAGAGAGCATTGAGTAAGGGAGGCAGGGAGGGAAGATGGTGGGAGGTCGAGAACCGTTGAGAGGGGAGGGAATACACCCTCACCCTTATTTCAGAGAGGAGGGCGAAGGGGGACTTCCGAGGGCTCCAAAGAGATCAACTCTGAGAATAGTCGTAAAACGAGGGGTGTGATAATAGGCCCTTATTCTTGGGCACATTCTTCTACCAAACACACCCTCAGGATTTTATGTGGAACCCTACTTTGTGAAGAGCGGGATGAAACCACAAGAGATGGCCTTACAGAGTCAGATCTTCTATATTAGATCTCTCATTGAGTATGCGGGGTGTGGGGCTTCTTATATAGTCTCACAGATAGGCTGGAGTCCACGGTTAGATGATGTGGGATTAAACATGAGAGGGGGTAATTAAATGTTGGAGAGATCTGATTACCCAACTATTACATACTACACTCCCCCTAAAATTGGAGCTGATAAAGTTGCAGTTGGCAATAAAAGAAAATATGCAACACATCTTCACTCGATACATCTGAAAGAGATGGGAGGAGACTCACTCGGAGTAGTCAATGCTGGTAGAAGACCTCACACGAGAACTGGTCTGCAATAATTAGGCCGCACTTGTAATAGAGTCACTGTAGGAAAAGTCCAACATGGAGAGTAGTCGATGCTCGTATGCAGTAATATGGAATGTCGATCTATCATGCTATTGTGACACACGAGTTAATGATGGAGCAAAACAACTTCCGATCCTCATAGAGCATCTCCCTGATCGAGTTCAGCAATGATGGCCCTTCTTGCACATGTTGGTGGCAGAACCCAATGCACTATAACTCATGATGCAAACTCTCTCGATGGCACAACTTCACCATCTCCGCCTTCATCTCCAACCACAACACCTCGAGGCGGTGTAGCTCCAATCAAGAAACCTCCTAGTTCTGCTTCCCTCTAGTTCGATGAAAACCAACCTTGGCTCCAACTCTAGGTTGTAACTCAAAATTCTCTTAGATGCATACAACGCAACCCTAAATAGACCTCCTCAATTGAAGCTTCCTCTGGTTGATGGTGGTGGCGTGAGACCCCTATTGTAGCTGTGGTGGTGGAGTGGGGGAGATCTTGGTGAAACCTCCCAAAGGCGACAGAGAGATTCGATGGTTCCTTTTGTTTGACCCTAACCTCGAATGCCATAAAGAAAAGGGGGGGATCCCTTCCGGTTAAGGATGATTAGAAAAAAGGTCGTGGGTATTAGAGCCCAAATTTGGAGTCGAAGAAATTTCAGGGAGAGAAAAACGAATAGCCTTAAAAAATAAATGGTTGAAAAAAAGAACGAGAGAAGGCCTTAAAATTTTGGATCTTTTATATTGAACCTCTCAATGAGTACTGGGGATGTGAGGCTTCTTATATAACCTTACAGATAGACCGAACAGATAAATGGTGTGTGACTAAACATGACATGAAACCCAACTATTACTATCCTAACACTTTAACAAAAAAAATGACTTCATACATAAATAATAAAACCCATCAAAATGATTCAACTCCACTGTCAACAATCTTTAAGATTTTGAATGAAACCTAATTCTCATATTTTTCGAGCCAATAAAATAAAATTTGAAATAACTATTCTGAATCAACCTTGTGTACAAACAAGAAAGCTATAAGTAATACAATATATACTTTCATTGATTAAATTAATTAGTAGTTAAAAATAACGCATTACGATCCAAACTAAGTATCTCCCTTAATAGTTAAAATTGAAATGGATCAAGGATACTATTTTCATTAGATAACATATGAAAGATAATTGGACGTTGATAGTTGACTTTTTACATTACATAGGAAGATGATTGAGTAAAGTGTTGCAATCACAATACATAATCATAATTTCTAAAAATAAAAGCATAAGATAATTGAGTAAAATGTTGCAATCGCAGTATATATTATATGACTTTGAATTTGCGATGCATAAGATAATAAAGTGAAGTATAACTACCAACTACAAAAGCCGGAGATCCATTATCACGAACTCTACTAATGTAGTTTCATTCCGACATAATCTAATGTTATTTAGACATGCTTAGTCAAAGAAATCTTACTACTCAAAACATGTAACATGTGTGGAAGGACTTCCAAAAGTTCACGAGTGGACAAAAGCTCAGTACAGCTAACAAGACGATTAAATAGTTCTACACTGCTTGAGTAACCAGTAACAACTACAGATGAGTGTAAAAGAGAAGCGAGAGAGAGAAAGATGTTCATGTTCCTTCATCTTTCTACTACCATGTTTCTTCTATCATGTGCTCATAGTTTAAATAATTATCAAAGGTATTTGGGTTTCACTAATATATGTATAAGCATAATATTTCATGCATCTACCATGATCTAAAAGTCATATACCTCAATATGTTGGTCATGTGAGCCTACAACGAGCCATTATGCAATTAAAGTTATTTGCAGATCACTCCTTAACCTGAACTAAAGAATAACTAATTTACATAATAGGTCCCTTGGTACAATTAAGATTATGTACGATGAACATCATGACATCATGTAGTTGTTGAACCAAAGGTTGGATCATAGAGGTTGGTGTAGGGTTGGATATCTAAAGAGTTAAATTGAGGGCTCAACCGCGCCATCAATGAGGGATCTCCAGTCTGAGAAAAAGATAGCAAAGTTTACTCCAAAGGTTGACATCTAACCGATATCTTAATACATGTCCTCTGCATAGGAATAGAGATTCGAAGGTGTCGTATGAGTTAAGTCAAAGATCAAGATAAACAAGACCTATATCGTAAGATATCACGACACATGCACACATCCTATTACCGAAGACAGGTGTGTTACCCTATGTCTAAGTATGTACATTAGGTAGATGATGGACAACTAGATCGTGAGAAGGATCCTAATGTCCGGTCTTGGAGGGTCTGCGGTGCCCGACAAGTCGGGTCCGACAATCATTGTATCGACCGCTCTCTCGGCTCTCGGATTTTCACAATCTAGTGCATCAACAATTAACCCACAATGATGCTCAAGTAATAAGTATGTGAGCTAAAATTTATTACATCCTACAAAATGTTATGTATAGTATGCAAGTGTAGGCGTCGAACCACAAAGGAGCAACAAGGATATCCAACAAAAATTGAAAAGAAAAATCAATCATTGTTTTTATGTGTTTTATAGGGATTTTTTATTTTTGTGTGTTTATTATATTTTGTGTTTTTATGGATTTTTTAATTTATATTTTAATTTATACTTTATATTTTTTTATTATTTTTTATTTTTCAGATTTTTAGTTTTCTTTTGAATATATGTAATATATATACGTGTAAATAGGGTAATATGTAGACTATAATATTTAAATAGGGTATAAATACATAATATATATATATATATAATAAAATAAAAAATTACCCTAAAGTATAGCCTTTTTAAAATTTTAAAGGTTTTTAAGTATTATGGGTATTTATAAACATTAATATTAATATTAATATTAATATAAGTAAATATGGCTATATATAGAATGTAGGCTTTTATATTTATAGATATAGCAATAAATACTCAAAATGGATAAAATCAAATATTTTTATATTTTTTTATTTATTTTTATTATTTTTCTTATAATTTTGGCAAATTTGTTTTGTATTTTTAATTGAATAAAAATGGCTAGCGAATAATAATAGGCTAGATTTCTTTGAAATTTAAAACAGTTAAATATCACAAAAATTTCCAAAACTAATTTTAATGAATAATATAGGTAAGACACATAAATAGAAATAACTATTTTTGGAATTTTAGATAATTTTAAATAATTTTATAAGATTTTTGGTATTTTTTATTTTTTTTATAATTTTCTTTTGTATTTTTTAGTAATTGTTGGTATAGATATGTAAATTACAACAATAAATATATTGTATTTTTTTAGAATTTTCAAAATTATTTTATATTTTTTGTATTTTTAAATTTAAATGGGAAGAAAATGCACTATTTTAGGATTTTTAAAAATAAGGGAATAGTTTTATTTGCCTTACGAAAAATATGTTATATAATATGGGTTCAAGCACTTAAAATAATTTTCTTATAATTTTTATATGCAAAATGCTATTTTTAATAATGTAAGTACGCAAAATAAAAATTTATGTTCCAACAGGGACCTAAATGTAATTTAGGTAAACATAACACACATTCCAGAATATTATTGAAAGTCCAGGGGTATTCGTGCAAAAATCCCAAAAATTTTCTATTAAATATACTTGTAGGGGTATATTTGCAATATTCAAGGAAGTGCATGGCCTACTTGCAAATTTTCCAAAAAAAATTAACACTAAAACAAATATTCCATGGATTAAATAACAACGATGCAAAATGTCCAGACACCTCACGTGTATGCACATGTGAGGTGACGTGGACTAGATCAAATAGAAAATAAACTAAATACAACGGTGTTTTGCAAATATTACAAAAAGTTTGAAACTACAACGGGAAGTTTATGGACTAAAATAAAAAGACAAAAATAGAGGGGTGGCAACGCGAAATACCCCTTGAGGAGTGTGATCCAACGACGGAGGTGTGCCACTTAGACGCATGGACAGTCCAGAACACCCGATGACATTTCACGTTGGATAGCTAAGATTAGATCTCCAACGGAGATCAGACGATTAATGGCACAGAGATCCAACAGTGGTTGTAGCGTTTGGAGCGGGCGCACGATCGGATAGTAATGAAGCCTACTAGAAGATCTGGGGAAGAACACGAAATGACTGACTTTGGATTCGAGCTCCCGAGTGGCTCCAGCCTCTTCCCGACGGATTGATGGTCGGAGAAGGTTCCGGGGAGGATGCATGAGCTACAGGAGTTATCAAGGAGGTTCCAGAGCCCAGCAATGGGGCCCTTGATTCAGAGAAGCGGACGACTTCCTAGAGCTTTTCTTTGGAATAAAAAATGCCTAAGATGAGGCTGTGGACCTCCAGATTCTGCATTGTTAGCTCAAGAATGAAAGGATGGTGGTTTCTGGGGTCCTAAGCAGTGGAATGGACGAGGGTGATGCGCGACGATTGGTGCTTCGATGAAGGGCGGAGGAGGAACACCTATGACTCGATCTAGAGGAGATCGAGGTGATTGGAGGTGCTTGGGGCGTAGAAAAATTGAAGGGGAAGGATATGGGGTGTTCAGATGGGGCGGATCACGGTCAAGGCACAACGGAACAGTGGTCGGAGCTCAAGCTGCGTCGAACTTCGATTTGGTTTTTTAACAAAATAAAAGACTAAATGGCATGAAAATAAATCCTAAACTAGACTAATGCTACGAGTAGGAATGAAAAGAACTAAAAATCTATGGCTCTACCTGAAGAATAGGGAGAAAAGGAGGAACGTCGCCGGGAGGTCGCTGACGAGCTTGGATCACTAGCTCCAACCATCTTCCTTCGCGCCAAATGCTCCGACAAGGATGTTGTTTGTCACCAGCAAGCTCAAACGTGAAGAAATTGAGGATTTCGAGGATGAAATGATACCAAACTTCAAATGAATATGGTGGAGGAGTTTTATACATCAAATGGTTTGACTAGGGTTAGCTCAAAGACCAAGGCTTCATCGATCGAGAAATGATCATGGCATGAAAGAGCAATGAACGAGGAATCGTTTTAATGAAAGAATCATTCTTAGAAAGTGCAAGGGTCGTCAGGGAAAAATTGAGGAACATGAGGTGGTCATCGGTATGGCAGGGCTAGGGTGCCAGAGGAGCCGGTTGACCGACGGGTCAACCAAGGCTGGGTCCCCCATTGGGACACATAGGCCACTAGGTGACAAAACAGAAAATAAAAGCAAAAAATAATTCAAAAGGAAATAATAAATGATTTTAGGGATTTTTACGTCCATAACCCTGAGTAATTCTGTAATTACAATCATAACCTCGTATGATCATGAATTACACGAGAAAACTGAGATAGTTACTCCGTCTCACACCCATAACCCTCCGTTAGTTTTCTCGTTAACCCAACATATCATTGGGTTAATCTAACCATAGTCTATCCAACTGGTATTAAAAAATTTCAAAAAAAAATAAAAATCCCCAATCCCCTTCCTTCTCCAACGTCGTCGTCCCTGGTTGTCTCCCTCCGCCCTCCTCCTCCAGGCCCCTCGCCCTCCTCCTCCTCCAGATTCGCCAATCTCCTCCTTTAGATGTGACCCATCTGGATGTCAGATCTGCTTACATAAATGTGTCTCCTTTCTTCACGGTGCTCTTGTAGTGGGCAATGGCTCCCTGTATCGCACTCTGCAGGTCCTTTTTTGAGGTGGTGGAGGAGCACGATTGATTGTGCCGGTGAACCGTCGGGGGGTTTATGCCAACGAGCTGCCCCTAGTGGTTAGGGGATGACCTAATTGGAGGCAGCTGGTGGCCGTGGTGCGACGGTTCCTACATGGATATCTGAGATTTTCGGAGAAAGAGTGGTTATAGATCTCTCTTTTGCTCAGCTCATCGGTCGTCTCGTTCGGTGTAACGTCCAGGATGGATTCTGGTTCGGAGCAAATGGTGAAGGTCTTCTTGTTGGGATCTCTACGTATGGAGGAGAAGATCTTCTTACGGTGGTGTTGATCGTGGTTGTGGTGTTGGATGGGACAACATGGCTACAAACACGATAAAAGCACATAAAAGAAGCAGCCAGGGCATCATGCGACCACCATGCCCTCCTCACCCGGATGCAGTCCTACAGCCTTGCTCTGCTTCTTCTTCTTCCTATCAGCACATCCCAGGGCGGATTTCACCTTGTCAAGGGTGCATATGGTGGCATAGCCGGTGGTGGCAGCGACAGGAGTGGGCTTCGAGGCGAAGCGATTGAGATCCAAGTTAGGTGGCTATTGGTAGATTTGTTGATGCTACAGGGGACGGTGGTGACACGGTAGCGGGAGTCATCGGACTGCATGGGAGAAAGAAATCGCTATTACAAAGTTTATGATGCTAATTTGAACCATCTTAGGAGGTTTAAATTTCCAAGTAAAATAAGTAGCCTCTGACTTATCATTGGTTCTGTCTGAACGACATTAGCGCAATTGATTTTAATAATTAAAAATGAGGTAAAGAAACATCACAAAAGTCGACAGAGATGCCAGAGGAATCGCGTGAGGTGGAGGAGGAGGAGGAGGAAGAAGAGGAAGCAGATGAGAGAATGAGGGTCCAGACCATGTGGAGGCAAGGAGAGAGGTGGAGGGAGAGGATTTGCCCCTTGTAAAAAAGGTCATCGGTGGGGGCAAAGGTGAGTGGATGATGGCCGAGATGTTGGAGATAGGGAGATGGCAATTTCGAAGTCGGAGGAAGACGATGACGAAGACAGGGAGGAGAAGAAGGAGAGAACGGGTGATCTCCACCGCAAGCGAGACGGTCTATGGTATTATTTCTTAGCCATGCTGATGTAGGGCCATGAAGGGGTGGAGAGGGGCGAAACCGAGTGAGGGGGCAGGGTTCCTATGGAAGAGAAAGAAGGAAAGAGATGGAAGGGAGTGACATCATTTGTAATTATCACGAGTATAAAGGGTGAAAATGATCCACATTTGACGGATTCCATCAAAGTTAATGGAAAAATAAATGGGTGTTAACACACGGTCATGCCATGTACGCGTTAAGCATTATTCGGGGTTCCTGGTGTAATTCACGATTATGCGGGGTTATGATTGTAATTACGGAATTACTCAGGGTTGTGGGTGAAGAAATCCCTTGATTTTATTATTTTTAATAAACCATGAAAATTGTTTATTATTTTATTTAGTATTTTATGGTGATTTTTATTTATTTTTTTAATTTAATTTATTGTGTTACTTTTTGCATGTACAAATATAAGCATATTTACATATATTGAGTGTATTTTATTTTTATTTTGTACTTATATTTTATTATTTTATACACTTATTTTATATATTTATAACTTATTTAAATACACACATATATTTTTAATATATTTTTCTGAAGTTATTTATTAGTTTAAATAAATATGTATATTTGTTATATAAGTATATACAAGTACAATTCATCTATGTATTATAGTACACTTATTTATTTTAATGTGTTTTTGCTTGTTTTATTTTATTTTCATTATGTACATGTATTACAAATAATATCTACAAAATTATAAAAATAAAAGAAAGTGACAAATATAAAGAGTAAATATATTGATTATTTTGTACTGGTATAGTGCACAATGAGGGCCTAAAAGCCAACTTTTGCATCTTAATTTAAATTGGATGAAACCACCTTCATTAAATAGATAATTAAATTTTTGAATAATAAGTAAGCTTAGTGAATTTTCAGTTCATATGGAGAAGATACATGTCCAGAAAGTTTTCTTTACTGCTTTTTTCTGAGTATCTAGGGCACACTTTGCATTATTTTTTAGTGAAATAAATTTTTGTATTTTCTTTGTATTTTTCTACAAGTTTCATGTTCAAAATTTGTTCATTTGAGGTATAAATAATAAAGAATAAAATCGGTCCCAAAATCTATTTTTTGATGAATTGAAAACTAGGGTTTTGTATATTTACTGGCCCTTATCTCCCCCTACTTTATTCCTTGTTGGCTAAATCATCATGATGACTGGGTCGCGGGGTTTAGGTCCACTCAGTGTCTTTGACACTTCATTATCTTTTCTTTCTTTTATTTATTATTTTATTTTGAAATTAAATCTATTAATTTACACAGTATTTATATTCTAATAATGTGTGCTATTTGTACAAATTAATGCTTATTGTATGAATATAACTAGGGAATTAAGGTCAAAATGAAAGAATAAAGGTGATGAAATGGAGATTCATCACCCCCCATACTTACCTTTGATATTCCCTAGCAAACACTTATGCCTCTAAGTGCAGAAATAGAAAATAAAGAAAAGAAAAAGAAAGAACTTGGAATGATTTTGACTCTTGAACTTCTCTTACTAAAATAAAAGTCTGGATCTCAGTTAAGTCCTTTAGATTCTTGGTTTGTTCGGAACCACATCGTGATTAGGAAATGTGACACAACAACCCTTAAGTTTCATAATTATATTATCCAGTTCTCTTCACAGTATGGTCAGAACCATGCTCTCAGTCGCATACTCTTGCTACCTTGAAATGACAGATCCATGTGCATGACTTTTTCAGCTCTTCCCAGACAAAACCGTTGAACTATAAAAGTGTTTGCTCCTCCTGTAACTCGTCCTCATGGAGATAGATATTTCCTTCTAAGGTCAGGTGCTATTAATCTTTATAATTGAAAGGGAGAGAAGGTAGACGAATTGGAAAAGAAGTGGGAATGGACTAGTGTAGTCTTCATCCCTTGTGAGGCTCGGTCAGTGTAACTGAGCCTTCATCAAGATGAAGGCTATTTCTGGAAGCTAATGTTTTGTAGAATTTTTGGTGTAGGCTTCTTCTTTGGATTTTCCTTTGACTTTGCATTGATTTGCATTCTTGTTTATGCCCCAAGGATATAGAGTCTTTTGGTCCGCCCATGTTTTGGGGTCTTGGAAAAAGTTGCGCCACCAGACCATTCCTCATCTGAAGCATTGTTTCAATACAATCTCTAGTCTTTAGAAATCATGGCTACCACAAGAAGTGGGTTAGAGTACCCCAAGAATGGCTCCTGAGCTACCCTTGATGAAGAGGCCTAGCATCATCCTGATTTAGACTCTAAGATCTTTTAATAATCCATCTAAGTTGAGCTAAGTGTTAAGTATGAGGTCTCTAGTCAAGCCACTGTCTCAAGAGTCTTACAGATGAAATTAAGGGTTCTAGTTAGACACAATGATTCGATTAATGAATATAGTCTCATGGAACCTAAAGAATTAAATCAAGGTGACATGAACCATCCCAATTCCAGTCCTTAATGGGTTCCTTTGAAATTAAGTAGATTAAGGTATTTACCAAGCTCTAATCTTTAGATTTTATTTCAGACACATTCAATTGTCTTGATTTTATCCGAAAAATGTATATGCTACGTACAATGCAAGAGAAATATTTTTGTGAAGCTATTTTCTATTTTGAACTTTTTTATGGATTTTATGAAAAAGTTTTTGTAATTTTTTATGCAGATTTTTAAAAATGTTTTGCATATTTTTTATGGATTTTGAATTTTATAATTTTTAGGGATTTTTGAATAAAGGTTAGTGCATATATTTACATGGGAGTGTTTCTTTATCTACAAGAGTTGTGATATATTTTACACAGGTAATTTACAAATTATGTGTTAGTGCTTATTTACAGGATTTATATATACAGGTTTTATATAGTTTTTATTAAGACTTTTATTTGAGCTGCTATTGGCACAAGATTCTCAAAACATTTGAAGTCATTTTCATGAAAATTTTGAAAACCTAATTTTACAAATAATTTGACAAATATTTTACAAATATTTACTAAATTTGAAAATAATTTTTGCAAAGATTTTTCAAACAGTATGTATAGAATTTTCAAAGTATTTTTGCAACCATTTTCCAATGCAAATAGGTTTTCAAACTATTTTATTCAAAAAATAAAAGAATTTTTGGTAAATAAAAGATTTTTACAAAGATTCGAAGACATTTTTTAAAAGATTTCCAAATGGGTTTCAAAAGATTTTTCAAAATATTTTTCTAACCATTTTTCAAATCATTTTACAAAACATTTTAACCAGTTTATTATTTATATTTTCAAAGAAAATTGTGTATTTTATGAAATAGCTATATTATTGAAAAAATGCAAGTACGAGTTATGACTAAAGAATATACGACGTATATATGTTCCCCTATACTTAGCTTGAGCTATGTCTTCATAGATTGAAGAGAAAAGGAAGACATAACTCAGACTAAGTATAGAAAAACCTATATTACAATGACTGAATAATGAAAGAATGACAAGTTGATCCCCCATACTCAGGATCAAATAATCCTAAGTATAATAGACTGTACACAAGATGGGGGGGGGTCAAGGGTGGGAATTTGCAAACTCATCTGCTCAATCTGTCTCCCTATATACCCCTAAGTATAGACAGAATATCAAGAGTTGAGGAGACAAGCAAGGGATCAAATAATGAATAACTTTGGGCACTCATCCCCCTATACTTAGGACAATTACGTCCGAAGTATAACAAATGATGCAAGGGATAAGGACCTTTTAGAAGAATTAGAAATGAGAAAAGGAAAGAAGAAAAGAAAAGATTTTTTATGAGATTTTAGAGCTTAATTATCTGATCCATCTGGCTCTGTAAGCTCTTCCTGAAATACCACTTGGATGGAATCTATAACAGACATGAATGTATCATGCTCTAGGTATAGCTTCAGCAACTGTCTGTTAACCACAAAAGGTTGTGCATCTGGTGACAATTCAGATATCAAGAGGCTTCCAATGTCGCACACTGTTTTCACTATAAAATGGCCATGTTCATTTGCTCTTCAGTTTGCCTAGAAATATTTTCAACTTTTCATCAAAAAACCACATCTTCTGTCTACGCTCGAAAATCTTCCTATGGATGTACTTGTCATGCCATTTCTTGACTTTCTCCTTGTACATATGGCTATTGGCGTACACATAGTCTCTGAATTCTAGCAGGTGGTTCAGATCAACTTTCCTATTTTTCCCAGCTTTTTTGGAATTCAAGTAACACATATTCAATGCCCATAATGACTTATGAATTAATTCCATGGGCTGACATGGCTTGCCATAGACTAGGCAGTAGGGAGACATGCCAAGGGGAGACTTGTACACAGTGTGGTAAGCCCAAAGAACTAAATCGAGCAATTGTGACAAGTTCTTTCTATCAGGTTGTACAAGTTTATGGAGGATTGTATTTATCTTCCTATTTGAGCATTCATCTAAGCCATTCGACTGTGGGCGGTATGGTGCAGCAACACGATGTTCAATGTTGCATTCCTTCACCAATTTATTGACTTATTTGTTCATTAAGTGTATCCCCCTTCTGATATCAAAATGTTTGGAATCCTGAACCACGGAATGATATTATCATTCAAGAAACAACATATGGTTCGACTGTCTGCGGCTCGAGCGGAGATGCCTCCACCCAACGACTGACATAATCTACAACCATCAAGATGTACTCAAAACCCTAACTGTTAGGGAACAAGCCCATAAAGTTAATGCCCCATGCGTTGAAGCGTTTGATATATGAATGTATTTTAGAGGCATTGTGTCACGGGAACTGATATTTCTGCTCATTCACTGATAGTCAGTACATCCTTTCACATAATTAGCTGCATCCTTGAATAATGTTGTCCACCAAAGGCCACATCGAAACACTTTTGATGTCGTTCTCTTTCCAGAATAATGTTAAGCATCTTCAAATATGTGACAATGTTCTAGGATACTTATAATCTCCTCTTGAGGTATACACCTCCTTCAAATGCAATATGCTCCCTCACAGAGTAGATGTGGATCCTCACGCTGGTAAAAATGGACGCCTGACAAGAATTTGTAAACTTTGATCTTCGACTAATTAGGAGAGTCTTATTGGAGACAAGATAGTTTGTTATATCTACATACCAGGGTAGTGTGGAGACAGACAGAATTGCCTCATCTGGAAAGGTCTCTGTGATAGGAATGGCATTTTGCTCAGGAGTCTCAACCACAACAATTCTAGAAAGATGGCTTGCCACCACATGACACCAAATTTATCGCGAATTTCGAATCAAATTCCTGGAGTAAAAGGATCCATTGAATCAGATGAGGCTTAACATCCTTCTTGCTTTAGAGGTACTTGACGGAGAGTGACCTGTATAAATGATAACCTTGGATCCCAGTAGATGCGATCTGTACTTTTCTAGGGCAAACATTATGGCTAGCAGTTCTTTCTTTGTGATTTTGTAGTTCTTTTGGGCCCCATCAAGTTTTCTGCTAGTGTAATGAATTACGAATAGACGTCCGTCCCATCTTTGGCCAAGAACAACTCTGATTGCATAGTCATAAACATCTGTCATGATCTCAAAAGGAATAGACCAAGCAGGTGGCTGGAGGATAGGAGCATGTGTGATGAGGTCCTTCAATAGATTGAAGGACTGGAGAACTTGGTCATAGTCCACAAAATCGGTCTATTTTCCTAGAAGGCCAGTTAGTGGTCAGGCGATTATGATGAAATCTTTGATAAATATTTTGTAGAAACCCCTGTGCCCCAGAAATGATTGGACTTGCTTCAAATTTGTTGGTGGCTCAATGTTTAGAAATCACATTCACCTTAGCTAGGTCAACCTCCATGACACTCTTGGAGAACCCAGTACAATGCCTTCAGTCACCATGAAGTGACTCTTCTCCCACAAGAGCACAATATTTGCTTCACAACACCTTTTCAGAACTCAGTCTAAATAACCCAAACATTGGTCAAAGATGTCTCCTTAGGCCGAGAAGGCATCCATGAATACTTTGAGAAAACTACCAACCATATCTGCAAAAACCACTAACATGCACCTTTAGAATATAGCAGGTGCACTGCACAAGCCAAAGGGCATTCTTCTGAAAACGTATATCCCAAATGGACATGTAAAGGTAATTTTCTCTTGATCTTCTGGAGCAATGGTGACTTGTTTGTATCTAGAGTAACCATCCAAGAAGCAAAAATATTCCTTCGCAACCGATCTTTCAACTATTTGATCAATGAAGGGCAATGGAAAGTGGTCCTTCTTGGTTGCAAGATTTAGGCGCCTTTAGTCTACACAGACGCACCATGAAATCAGTACTCTAGTCGAAATCTCCTCTCCCTTGTTATTGGTAACAATGACGATCTCATATTTCTTCGGCACTACATGTAGGGGACTCATCCATTTGAAGTCAGAGATGGGATAGATGAACCCTGCATCACACCATTTTGTAAATTCTTTCATGACTACCTCATGCAGGTTGGTGTTCAATCTGCACTGGAATTCTTAGGAGGGTTTGCTATATTCTTCAAGATAGATGTGATGCAAGCAGAGTGTTGGATTTATCCCATAGAGATCCATTATATTCTAGCATAGTGCCTTACGGTTTCTTTCAAGAACCTCAAGCAGATGAGATTCTTGTTCTTCGATCAGATGAAAACTTATAATGACTGGATGCATGTCTGTCTCACCAACAAGGAAGGTGTATTTCATGTTCGAGGGAAAAGATTTGAGCTCTGGTGAGGGAGGAGTCGGTTTAGTGATGAATCCATGATTCATTAACTTTTCTGTCGCATTTTGTCTTAAAACCCTTAACAAATACATGTAAATACCCAATAATTCTCATACTTTAACAAAACACCATTCATGTGTAAATATTCACTTTTAACCACTAAACTCATGTAAATAAATAAAGAACCAGAAAAAGAAAGAAAAAGGCAGATTGAATATATGTATATATATATACAATATGACATAAACTATAAATATAGCTGTAAGATATATTTATAACCCAACCCCCGAGACCAAGTCAGCATGGATTGGTCGACAAACCAATAAGTAGGGGGAGATAAGGAAAGAAAACCAAATAAAAATAATCTAACACATGTATATACACCTATCACTATTTATAAAATAAATACAAAACTTCAAAGAATTTTAATTATTTCATATTAACATATTTTTCACCAAACTCTTCTTCTAATTATTTCTAAAAATAAATATAAAAATATAAAAATAAGTTAAAAATACTACCCTGTATATATGCCAAGAAACCCAGCCTACAAATTGTCAAAATCTCAACTTCCGAACATCATAACTTCCTCATACGAACTCAATTTCACTCTACTCACCTTTAAAGTTCATAAACAATATTCTCTAATTAATAAAGGTGGTTTCATCGAATTCGGAGTCCGTTTGCAAAAAGTCGGTTTTGGGACCAAAAGACAAAGGGGGTTTCTGGGCTATTTATTTTTTGTAACACACACTATTTATTATTTTATTAATTTTATAATTTTTAAATTATTTCATGATCTTGTAGTTTCTACATAAATTATTTCATAATTTTTTGGAGACTATTTATTATTTTTATAAAATCAAAAACCCAAAACTTAGGTATAAATGACCTATATAGATACTAACCCTATTTATTAAAATATGTAAATTAATTCAGAAAAATCTATAAAAATTCGTACAAGTCTTATTTAATACTCTAATAATTAAGAAAATATAAAATTAATTTTTACTTAACTATTTATTAAATTAAAAATCTAAAACCTAATTATTAATACATATTTATTAATCTAAAATTTATATTTTAAATAATATTTATTATTAAAAGTAATTATACCATAATTTAGAAAATTAATTTGTTTAACTTTCTTGTATTTATACCTATTTAAAATAATGTAATTTACTATTTTATACTTAATTTATAAGTTATTTTCGCTTCTGGGCCAACCAGGTGCTGACACGTGTCAGCACCTGGTTCATCTTCCTAAGAAGAGGTTGCACCGGAGGTTGCTCAGCCGGCCGACTTCGCTCCTTTTTCCCACGGCCATCCAGAACATTCCAACCCATCTAAACCCTCCGTCGTCTTCCCCTAACAACCCTCTTCATCGCCACCCTTCATCTCTACTTGGAGACCACGCCATTTCTCCTATAAATAAGCTCCAAGTCGGCCATATCCAACTAACTTTTCCCAACTGCCTGAAGCTCCAGCTCCAGACTACCGGCCCCCTAACTTCCTATCCATATTCCGGCCAAACCACAGTGGTGACATCACCAAGGCGTAGCCCGCGAGGAAGAGGAGTCGACGGAGAAGGTTCCAAGGCCCAGCACCGCCTTGCATCGCCGCCATCGCGCGTCCAGCTCCGGCCCAAAAGTCGACCGTCGAGCAGCTCGTCAAGGTAATATACCCTGACATCCACAGACTTTTTCATTCATCTTCGCGATTTTGTTTCTCGATCCGCGAGCCACCATTAGCGTGGCTAACTACGCTTTTAGATAGGTTAATCATCCACCTTTAATGCATCTTCGAAAGCACCTCTCGATTCGCTTCAATTTCGCTTCAAATCAATCATCAAACCATCGTCTTCTTCATGCATTCTGTTGTTTGGCTGGAAATCTATGATTTTCTTTGAACTTTGGAGCTTGTGATTTGTAATCTTTTGACCGATTCGACAAGAATCGAGCACATACACCTCTTGTCTGCAGATCCATCTTCATCGCGGGACGAAGCCAAGACCTGGAGATCATCCATCGCTAGCCGATTTCAATTCCAAAGATGGCTCTCCAGAACTGATCCAGCTCCAGGCGGACTGAACCCCCATCTTCATCAAGACGCCACCGCCGACTGGAGCACCCTCAGCCGCCACTCTACCGCGGGCGAGCTCGAGGGGTGGAGGAGCCACCCCTCTGGCCCCGCCGGAGCGTCAGAACCTTCGCCGGCCGGCTGGGATAAATCGGGGAAGAAGGCGTCGTCGTCAGCTGCCCAACAACCTCAAGAACCGGAAGGCTACAGGCTTGCGACACGTGTCAACGCTAGAACCGTCAGATCGCGCCCGGATCTTCTAATCCTAGCCGTTTAAGCCGAAATAGTGGGAAATTTGCATACTAAACCCAGCCAGAGATCAGAATTCATTTCCGCCTCCAGACTTTTGCATAATTGCATTTAGGTCCCTCCACAGGGACCTAAATGTAAAGTTTCTTGTACTTTTCTTTCAGAACAGTCCTACAGGACCTTTTTGCAAACATATTTTAATAAGTTTTCTTGCGCTTATGCCCCTGGGCTGTAGGGGCTGTTTCTTGTTCTTGTGACCTCGGATTTTGACGATTTCTTGGGGGTAGTTACATAACTACCCCAGCTACTTCGTATAAAATTTTCGCGGCTTTTTGACGAGTTTTTGATGTGTTTTGATTTTATCGAAAGCCGCCTCATTTTGCTTTGATTTCTTGTGTAGTTCGAGTACGCGGCTCGAACCTTGTTCACTCTACTATATAGTATCACCTATAGCCTATCCACCTATTATAGAATACGTAAATCTTTTGAAAAATATTCCTTTTTGAAAATTAAATAAAAATTTGAAAAGAATAAAATAAAATAAAAATAACAAAAATAAAAATCCATAAAAAAGGGTAATTCGACTTAGAGAAGAATTAAAATAAGATTACGAAGCGAGAAATCTAGGGAATTTATTCTGCCTCCTTGAGTTCGACCCAGGAACACTTGCCTGGTTAAATATTAGTGAACGGTTTTCCAACAGAAAACCGTATTTGTTTGATAGGTTTTAAGGATTGAAATTTGTTTCGCGGCTTTTGCTACAACCGACTTACTTACTTCTTTCTCCAATAAAAGCCGCGAAACTCGATTCTTTTTCACCTTATCATTTAGCAGCAATTTCAGCAACTATGATAGATGCCAGATCTTTCGTATATTTGTTGTCCACTATTGTGCATTCAGAATCCGATTTCAAAACATCACACATATCTACAATAAAATCATAATGCTTAGATGAGGATAATTATTCAATCAATTCAGGATAACCATCAATGAAGATCTCATTTTTCTAAGATATTGGTGAACTCGACTGCACTATCCAGGCTATCCTCAGTAGAGAGGAATTCATGTGTTTCTTTATCATCCAAGAACAGATTGGTGTCTCTAATTTCAGCTAGAAAATCTCAGTCTTCTTGTCCATGTGGTTAAAGCTCTCTCAAAGCCGATACAACTTCAGCTGGTTTTGGTTCTGGGACCGTCTCTATCAATACTTTGTTACTGCTGGAGTGGAAAGTGATCTCTAAAGTGTCGTAGTCCACTATTGCTGTGGTTGTTCGAAGGAAAGGCCATCCAAGAATGATCGGGGTGTGGAGAAGAGGTGTGGAGGTGTTCATATCCAAGATAATCAAATCTATAGGGAATTGCATCCCTTGGAAAGTGACAATCACATCCTCCAACTTGCCCCTGGGCTGCTTGACTGACCGGTCTATGAATTGCAAAATCATCTTTCTAAGCTTGAGCGAGCCTACATCAAATTCGCTGAGCAGGGAATAAGGCAACACATTAATAGATGATCCACTGTCGAGTAATGTGCGCTCGAACTCTTGATTGAGAATCTGGCATCTGAAGAGCAGAGCTCCATTGTCTTTCTTTTTATACGGGGGATTGCTGATGGTAATAACAGTGGCCATGGTAAGAATGTGCATCTCTGGTATCCTCTGTCTGTTTTTGTGGTTTGGACGCTTTTTTGTACATGCTTTTTTAGTCTCTTCTTTACAGGATGCATGTAATCTATGACTTTGAGCAACGACATTTCAAACATAATGTTTTGCAATATTTTCACAATGCCAAGATGAGATAAAGCATTTTTCATTTTTATGGTTTTTGATTTAATTGCATCGGGAAACGAATATGTACATCAGAAAAAACTGAACTCTATGTCCATATCATTGTATACAAGTAGATGGAAAAATGTGAAGACTGATCTACATTCTGTGGACCAAAATATTCTGCAAGCTTGGCTCCATTAGTCGGCTCTGGTTCAACTGCGGCTAATTGCTTCTCCTTTGCTGGAATGGTTTCGCCTTATCTGTTGCTTTCTTTTCGTATTTTTTATTTTCTTCATTTTTTGTGTTTTTGGAGTTGGTGATGCATCATCAAAAAAGTATTTGGCCCCTTCTACTGGCTTGGCTGACGACTTGCCATCAAACACTTTCTGTTTTCCCTTCACTATCATAGTCAATTGGAGTGTCCTACCACTCCTGAGAATTACAGGATTAGATAAAGCAATATTTTCACCTCATTGGGTGTGGTACTACAAGCTACCTGCTCTTTTCTATAGAAGTTGTTCGGGTTGGCTTTGACCTGAGCTGGAATGGCAGTTTTTGTGGCTATTAGGTCATCTATCTTCTGCCTCATCTCAATCATGTTCTTGATGAGCTAGGCCAAACAATCAAGTGCATGGTTGACTGGTGTCTTCAGAAGATTCGATCTGATGTGGCAAGTGACTTTGATAGTATGAGGAAGGTTGTTGCTGGTAACCTTGAGAATATTGAGGAGGAGGAGGAGAAGAATACTACTGGTACTACAGTGAAGAGTACTGATTGATATTGGGCAACCGATTGTGGATAATTCTGTTTGTGGTATCCAGATTGATATTAGTTCTGCCTCCAGGTATTCCCATGTTGCGGAGGCTACAGTAATTTTTCTGGTTGGCCTAGAAGTTCCTTCCTCCTTGTTGTTGGTGATATGGCTGGTTGGTTGGGTTCTGACCCTAGGGTTGTCCCTGAGGACGAGTCAGCTGCTGATCATTACTCCAAACTCTATTCACCTCTTGAATGTGTGGGGGAGGTGGAAAGCACGGCTCAAGATACTAGGGTTGTGGCTCAGGTGGCTGGTACGTAATATACGTGCTGGACTTGATGTTGGATGGGACTCGATTGATGTTTCACCGGAGGTTCCTTTGGCTCAATGAGAGTGTCTGGAGCGATTGCTATGGCATTACATGCACTGATAGTGTTCACCAATAACTTCATCTGCTTGGTGATAGTGTCTAGATTGTCCGAAAAAATGGACATAACAGCCCTTCACCAAAGAATGACTCAACAAGAGTATCAACCCTTCATTCTTTGGTCTATCACAACAAGTTTCTCTAGGTCTTGTGACCTCTTCTATATGATGTCAATGTTGGACAGGTGATTGCTAATGATGCTGAGATTGGAGTTCTCGCACCTGTCCATTTTACGGGTGTTCCTCATTTTGACATTCTTGCGGCGGATATGTAGTTGAAATTGAATGGAATGAGAGGAGGAAAATGCGGCCTCTCCTTTGGCCATCTCCTCGATATCTGCAAAATCGCATCCTCGTCTTTATTGAAATGGGATATTCATTCGAGTTCCCGTGAAGCTGGGGAGAAGAGAAAGGAGTTGCAACCTTAGTTCAAAGTGTTCATGGATCGAAAAGCTGGATCCACACGATGATGTGACCAGCCTCAGGGTTGTATGTCCACTTCAGTGTGGGCTTGGGTTGGCCTCTCCTTTCCTCTCCCTCTCCTCTATGACGTCCATCTATAGAGTAGTTATCTTCATCATCACCATGTAGATCATCATCTCCTCCTCGTTGTGAATCTATCACTTCTGACCTCCTCCTCGGGTCATTGAGTATCTCCTGAACGACGACCTAGGCTAATGTTTGATCGATCAACTATTATTGAATGGCATGAATGGAGGCCAAGCACTAACTGTTCACCTCATTCTGGTTTGTACCCTACTTTGTGTTCTTCTCTGTGCTTGGATTCTGTGGTCCCTTTCCTCTGCATATAGGAGCCATCTCGGAATCTGACTATGAAAACTCAGGCTCCAGATCAGGGTCTTGATCTGCAATTGGGAAAATACCCCGATCAGTTTGCATGCAAGCACCAGATGTAGAAAATAATTAAGAATTTGGCTCAATTCCAAATTTTATTAATGATGGAGAAGTGTAAGGAGTGAAATCAATCTCCATCCAAAAAGGGCAGAACTCGGGAAGAGAGTTTTCCTAGACTATGGGAGGTAGAAGAAACATGGAGCCCTAAGGACGGTTCGCAAAGTCCAAACCATGCCCTTGGGGATCACCCCGAATTATTGGAGATGTCAAACCCGTGGAATTGATGTGAGTGTCGACGGAGTCCCAACTAAGCCATCCATAAGTCGACATCTTGAAGGAAAAATGAAGATTGAGGAAGGATGAAGATACAATGATGGACAAGAAATAAAAGGAGTATAAAACAATAGATGACTCACAATGAGAAATTGTCAAAGAGAATAAAGAAAAATATCAGAAATGACAAAATAGTGGAAGTGTGTGGGATTGATTTTTGAATCCTAATCTAGATCCAAACAAATACACAAAAAATTTGGGTTCACCAACCCAACACTTGTGAAGCCATGAAGGTTTGTTTATTTTTATTTTTTCAACTTTAGAGTTGTTTATTCAGGCAAAATAATAACACGTCCTTAACAACTAGCACTAGAGGAGATCAAGTATTGCCAGGAAACTGTCCTCGTACTTGTTCCACCTCCTTTGTATCATGTGATGTACACTTTTTGAGATCCTCAACATTGGGCTTAGGTGGCTATCAACCAAAGAAGAAGAGTGGAAGGCAATAGGTGAAACCACTACTTCCCTAAAAATGAGGTACTCAAACGCAAGACGATGAGACAGACATACCCGTGAGGGTGTGACCTACGCTCAATACTTATACCAAGCCGGATGCTCAACACAAAGCGAGAGCACCATCATCGATAACGATATAAGTGACAATACTTCACCGATCCCAAGTGATAATTGAGGCAGTACAGATCGGGTTTTTATCTCTAATCCTTAAGGGTCGCGCCTCACTCTATCTGGAGCATACCTGAATACAATGAGGGCTTTGTGATCCCAAACAATGATGTTCGCTACAACTTATAATTAAGGTTAAAGTTTATTTAGCATTCCCCTTAATTTATTTTTTTGGGTTTTCATTTTTTGAGTATTTTCATAAATAAGGGCTGATGAATCTCCATTTCATCATCTTTATTCTTTCATTTTGGCCTTTAAACCCTAGCTAAATTCATGTCAATATCATTATTTTGCATAAATTAACATTCATCATTGTATAAATAGTGTATAAAATACATTGTATAAAGATAAAATAAAAGAATAAAGAAATAAATAAATAAAATGCCAAGGTATTTTATGACCCTAAACCTCGAGACCTAGGCATCATGATGACTGGGTCGAGAAGTAACAAAGTAGGGGGGAGATAATGGTAAAAAAGACAATAAGAACCCCAATTTTTACCCTTCACTAATTCATTTTTGCGATCCATTTTATTCTTAATTATTTACACCTCAAATAAAGAAATTTTGTACATGAAAGTTGTAGATAAAAATAAAAAATTTATTACATACGAAAAAAATACACAGTGTACATTTTATACTCGGAATAAAAATCCAAAACACAAACTTCCCAGATCCATATCTTCTCCATATGAACTCAAAATGCATCAAAATCACTTTAATCGTATATAACTTTTTAATAAGCTATTTAGTAAAGGTGGTTTCATTTAATTTGGAGTTAAAATACAAAAGTTAGGTTTTGGACCCCTATTGTACTATATACATGAATAAAATATTCATTTTATTTATTCTTATATTTTTATAATTTTGTAAATATTAAATAGACGAATATACTATATTTGTACCTGTATAATTAAAACCCTTATTTATTTAAGTGTACAAAATACATTAAAAAATATAAAAAACATATTTGTGCATATAAAAATAAGTTATAAATTTGTAAAACATATATATATATATATCTAATAATTAAATGTAAATTACAAAATAAAAATAAAATATAGAAAATATAGGTCAATATACCAATAAATACACTTTTAAAAAATAACTCGTAAGAAATTAACTTGTAAAAATAAATAAAAAATATATTAAAATACTACATTAAATAATTAGCATTTTTATGTTTTAACCAAAAATGAATAAAATAATTTACTAATTTATTTTGAATTAGTTTTGAATTTCAAATCTCTTTTGTCATGTAGTGTGCAAGCTGGACCAGTAAGAGCTATCCAATGGTAGATCGTTGTCAACTCTCTAACCAAGGCACAACAGATATCAGACCTCGGTTGACCCTGTTCTTCTTAAATTTTTCGTGCCTAGCCCTTGCATCCATTTGGGATGGTCTCTTCTTGACTTTTGATTCTTGATCCTCACACTTTCACGCCAAATCTCCCTCTCGATCAATGGGTCGTCACCTCAGGCAGAGGTCGTCGTCAAAGTCTTCTTGTATATAACATCACATCCCATCTTCCTTGATCTTTTGATCCTTCTTACACCCACAAACCCTAGGTTTGAGCCTAGAATCTTGTTCCTAGTGACAACAGGAGGTTGATCAGCTCCTTAGGAGCCTTGTTGGGTGCTGAATCAAGGCGATCCAGTTCGTCGAAGACCCTCCGCCTGATGCTTGCTGAGATGTGCTTCCGGTGAGCTTTCTTCTTCCTTTTCTTTGTCTTTCGATTCGTAGTATTAGATATAGTATATATTAGTCTTTTTATTTCATGTAATCTCACCTATTATTATGTGTTTTCCAAATCTTTCGGATGATAGAGCTCCAGCTCCGTCACCCCGTTCCGATCATTTCAGACCTTATCCGCCCCGCCTACCACCTCCACATCATTCCCTTTCACGTCTTGATCATCCATCACCCCTTCAGTCACTTCGATCTGGCATAGATCGAGTAATCCATTCTCCCACCTTCATTGCACGCCGAAGAATGCCACCCGACCTCGCCTTGCCTCCCTTCCACCATTTGAAGCCATCCTTGGCTTTGTCTTTTTGTCGTAGACTTAATCTTGCAGACAATGGAGCGAAAGAGCCTCTCCCTAGAGGATTTCGAGGCAGAGAAGCAGCTCCATGCATCCTTGACTTACAAGGCTCAATCAGTGAGCCCTTGACCTTGCCGACCTTTCCAACAACGGTTGAGGAGCACTAGCTCCATTTTGCACCATCTGCAAAAGCTCCAAGTGCCCGAAGTCACGCAGAGGAGACGATCGAAGCAGCCTCATGCAAACATTTTTTCCTTTCTCCTTTACGTATTTAAGTTTAGTACTTAAACATTTAATATTAGTTATAACTTTTTGGATATTTTCCACTGTAACGTTTATTTTAAGTGAAAAATACCATCATTAGTTCATTAATTTTTGTAGATGTTTTCTATTTATTAAAAATATTATCTGTGCTCTAAAAATCCTGAAAACATAGGGATAAGTGCCTACTAGTATACACTTTCACATCATATTTTTAGATTTGCATTTTTGGCTTTTTCCTATTTTGTAATAATAAAAAGAACACATTTTACCTCACTTTGAATTAACAATTACCAAAAAAATATAAAGCATTTTTGAAAAAATCCAAAAAAATTATACTTTGATTCTTTTAGTATTTTATGCCTCCAGACCAAAAACCACTAAAAATAGACTTTTGATATTTTTCTAGAACTTTTGGGTTTATTTATCCCTATATTATCTAGTATCAACTCCACATATATAATATAACTATATATCCCTATATACATCTATATTTTATTTTATTTTATTTCTTTTATCTTATTTACAAAAATAAAAATACAAAAACATTGGCATAATTAAAAATCAATAAAAATTGAAAAAATGAAAACCCACAAAACATTAAAAAAAACCTAAAATACCCAAAATCATTTATTGCATTCTTGTTGCCATCTTTGATTGTCTATCCTCTGTTGTTTCCTGTGTTCGACCTCTGCTGTACTTGTCCACTATACATCTATTTGTAGGGTATAATAAATTTTGATTCACACTTGCTTGCTTTGCTTGATTTGTACATTGTGTGGATTATTTGTTGATTGACCACAAGATGTTGTGAGCAGTCTCCTCAGTGACATTTTATCTTCGCACTCCGTGAGGATATTAGTTTAGACCCTCGCAACACGCGTGTCATCAAATGACGTCGTTGCTGGGGAGCAACGCATAGGATAGAATTTTAGGTCATTTTTATTTCCTTATTTTTATTTATTTAATTCTCTTTCATTTGATTTTATTGTTCATTGTGCTAACATCTATCTCTTCTATTTTTTCTTGCGAGGGACTTAGAGACGATGAGGACTGCGTAGGTGGTTAAGGCACCTAGTTCAAGAAGACTTGGTCCTTCTACCTTTGGACCAAGAGGAGAGAGCAAGAAAGAGGGAGAACAAGACATAGTATGGATTTTGTTTTATTTTATAAGAGAGTGATTTATTTTTGTATTTATTAATTTGTATTAATACATGTACTTTGGACTCTTGGACACTCGGACCCAATTTCCAAGTGTTTGTTCACTTGGGGACTCACCAAATTTTCTTGCATTTTGGACCTTAGGTTTCTTTCTTAGTGTTTAACATTTTGTTCTGCACGTATTGGAAATTTACTGCTTAGAATGATTTCTGTTTACATATCATACATATAGTATAGATTTAAAAATTCCTATTTTGCATCTCGTATGGAGAGCGTTGGGAAGCACTTTAAGTCTTATAACTGAGCATATATCATTCATGCACTAAGGTGAGATTTCCATCTTAGTGTCACCTTGCAATGCTTTACCGCTATCTCCCTCTGTTTTGGATCACATACAAATTAAAGAAACTACGAAAAATCATTAGGTGTTTGATATTGAAAAATACTCAAAAAAGGTGAAAATCAAAAATTTAAAAAAGGGTTTGCTAATTGAACTTTGATCTAAATAAAATTCATAACTAACATCATTGTTTGGGGTTCACAAAGCCCACATTGATTTAAGGTAGCTTCCAGACAGAGCGAGGCACGACCCTTAAGGAATAGAGCCAAAAACCTGATTTGTGGCTGTCTCAGCAGTCACCTGAGGTCGATGAAGTACCGGTGCTCCTATCGTGCGTGGATGAATAGGGCCTTGTCAAACACAGTGTTCCCACCTTGTGTGGAACACCGACTTCATCTGGAGTACCGAGCTTAGGTGACGCCATCACTGGTATGTCTGACTCATCGTCTCATGTCTGAGTAGGGCCTTGCATGCTCACGGGTGATTCTGTTGCGAGCTTGGTCTGAAGTATTTGGGTTCGCCATTATCGGTTTCCTCTCTATATTTCTTTCGCTAAGTAACCACCCAGGCATGAGGTTGAGGACCTTAAAGAGCACAGATCACCAGATACAAAGGAGGTGGAACAAGTACGGGGAGACTCTTCTTGGCAGTACATGCTCTCCTCTAGGGCTAGCTGCTTAAGGACTCGTGACAATTTTTTCCTGATTCATTAACCCTAAAATTGAAAAGATAAAAATAGTCTAACTCTCATGGTTTCACATTGGGTTGAGTTGGTGAACCAATATTGTGTTTGTTTGGATCTAGTTTAGGTTCAAAGATCAAATTTCCACGCATTCACACATTTTTGACATTCTTCTTCTACTTCTTCTTTGATTCCTGCTCGCTTTGAGCCGTCTACTATTTTACACTCCATTTATACCTTAGTCATCTCTGTATCTTTCATCTATCATCTATCTCCTTTTGACCCTCTCAAGATGTTGACCCCCATGTAGTTTAGTTGGGACTCTGTCGACACTCACATCGATTCCACATTTCCAACATCTCCAATAATGTGAGGCAGTCTCCAAGACACCAGTTCATACTTTGCGAGCTTTCTTTGGACTCCCCGATCCTTTATTCTTTAAACACCTGCTTTTCTCCAATAAATTTGTTATTCGGGATGGACTTGTAGCCCAAACAAGTGCTCCCTCTTCAAGTTAACCGAGATTACTCTTGTCCCAGAATCAACCCCCTTTGGACGGAGATTGATTTCAGTCAATATCATATGCTCCATTCACAACCATTTGGGATTGACCTTAATCCCAGATTCATCTCAAAATTTGGTGTTCAGACAGAGACTAATCAGGTTTTATTCCACTATGCAGATCAAGAACTTGATCAAGAGCTAGAATTCCAAGCAGATTTAGAAATGGCTTTGATCGAGAAAGGAAATGGATTGCATAACCAGTCGAGCAACCTGATTAGGGGGAAAGGAAGTACATAACATAGAATGATATCAACAACCAACTCATCGCTTCCATTCAAGCAATTCAACAATAGTTGACCAATCAAAGATTGGCCCATGTTGCCTTTTAGGAGATGCTCAATGATCTGAGGAGGAGGGATAATGAGATGGATGCCTAACGAGAGGATGAGAATAACATAGAAGATGAGATGAACATGGAGGATGCCGAAGACAACTATTCCATATGTGGCCCCGTCATGGAGGTGAAGAGGCAAGACCACCACAGCCCAAGCCCACACTGAAGCAGACTTACAACTCTGGGGCTGGCCATGCTACCGAGTGGATTCAGATTCCACCCATCCACACCCATTTTGATCTGAAGTTGCAGTTCGTGTCTCTACTCCTGTCCTTCCACATGAACACAACTAAAGAGCCATACATCCACCTACAACAATTTGGCCGCATCTATGCAACAACCCACAACCCCAACATTCCCCTGGGGGAAGTCAAGATGATTGCCTTCCCCTTCAGTCTCTACGACAAGGGCCTTTATTGGGTGAACCATATGGGGAAGGTAGTGACAACATGGGAGGAGCTGAATATGCATTTCTTCACAACTTCTATCCTTTCGGTCACTTGAACCAGATACATGCCCGCATCTCCAGCTTCATTCATCAGCCCCATGAGACCATTCACGAAGCATATGAAAGATTCAGATATTTGTAAGAGAAGTGTCCCCACCATGAAATCTCGAAGACTAGTCTGGTTCAACATTTTTTCAGTGGGCTAACACCTGAGAGTTAAAGATTGGTGGACATCGCATGTGGTGGTTCATACTTCAACAAAGACGAAGATGTTGTGTGGGAAATTTTTGAGGAAATGACCGAAGGAGAGCCCCCCCAGTCCTTGTCATTTACATACATGAAGGTGCTCCCAGCCAGCCACAAGCCTGTCAATATGACGAATAATTTCGAGGACAAGGACAAGAGCTCCAATTTGGGCATCATAGGGAGCCACTTGTCCAAGGTAGACATCACTGAGAAGAGGTCACATGACCTCGAAAAGCTTGCAGTGATTGAGAAGAGAACTCAAGGCTTGGACAAGCTCGACCAGATTGCCACATAGCTGGAGTTGCTCATCAGAATTGTCAACTCCTACAACTCGGTGTATGTTACCGTCAAGACTCTTGCTGAGCAGAAGGAGCCTGCAGTGAAACAATCTCCTCAACCGATTCCCCCACCATCTCAGCCCGTCCAGCACGTATACTACATGTAGACCCCTAAGTAGCAGCCACAACATTAGACCCAGATGGTATTGTACCAACATGATCTCCCATCCGTGTATCAAAAGTAGTTCTTTCCACCCCCACCGCAAATTCAAGAAGTGAATGATGTGTGGGATAATGAACAACCTGGCCCGTTCTCAGGGATAGTTCTAGGGTCATATCTCGGCTAACCGGCCATGTCACTACCAGCAGCAAGGGGAGAAACTTCAAACCCTATCAGTCCTAGTACTCGCAACCTCCGTAGCATGGGAACAATTAGAGGCAGGGATACTAGCAATTTGGCTACCGGGCACCACGGTTTCACCATAAGAAGTTGGCTGCTAATCATTAGAACTCATACCCCTCTCAGCATAACTAACAGTACTCTTCTCGTCCTGCTCCTCACTATTCTTCTTAGGGATACCAACAACATTCTCACCAGCCCTACTAGAGTCAGAGGCCCCAACAGGGTAAATCTTCTGAGGTTACACCGATAAACCCAACTCTTGCTTGTCTAGAGCAGTTAATGAAAAATATGGCTGAAATGAGCCAGAAAATTGATTACAAACGGCAGCCACAACTATCATACCAACCCAAGTCGAGGCCAATCTGAATACTTTTCGATGCTAGGAGCATGTAGCTTTCGGTGTTCTACCCGATTCAAATGAAACCAATTTGTTTATATCTAATGTTGTTATTCTCAGGAGCGGTAGAACACTTCGATCATCGGCAATCATGAAAGGAAAGCATCATGCATCTGATGATGAGTCATCATCCTAGCCAGCAGAAGGAGCCAAAGAAATTTTTGGAGGAGCACCATCTATAGAAAATTAACAAAAAAATAAAGAAAAGACAAAAATACAAAAAGATAACAACAACACCAGACCTGGTCGAGACCAATCAACCTTGGGAATGCTGACACTTGTAGCAGATCCAGAGCCAGTCAAGGAAGCTGAGCCTGCATTTTTGGTCCACCACTTATAGATGATTTTAATTCCTTTTGCCATCTACATATACATAATGATATGGACAAAATTGCGAAAGACAGATTTTATGATTTTGTACATATTCCAATTCCTGAAGTAATGAAAAAAAAATCAAAAAATTAAAAATTTGAAAAATGCTTTGTTTGATCCTTCAATTGTGGAAATCATTCAAAACTTGGTCTTAAAATATGCTACTGATGAAAGCCATAGAGTACATGCCTGCAGTAAAGAAAGGACTCAAGGAATCATGTACAATAAGGTGACAACCCTCGCCCTCACAATTCCATAGGCCAGAGTGGGAAGAATGAGAAGCACATCCTCACTATGGCCACCGTTATCACCTTCAACAATCTCCCTGATAAGAAGAAGGATAAGGGAGCACCATTCATACGATGCAACATGTTTAATAAAGAGTTCGAGCGACATTGCTCGACAACTGGTCTTCTGTCAATCTTATGCCAATTTCACTACTCACATAATTCGGGCTAGGACTGCTTAAACCTACCAAGATGATTCTGCAGTTCATAGAAAGTCAGTCAAGCAGGGTAGGGGCATGTTTGAGAACACGTTCGTCATGGCTCCGGGAGCCCATTTCCCTGTTGCTTTTGTTGCACTAGCATGGACGTCTCCGCACCTCTGCTCCACACCCTCATCATCCTTGGCTGACCGTTCCTCCATATAACTGAGGCAATAGTGAACTACAACGCTGGAGAGATCACATTCAGCTCCAACAACCACAAAGTGCAAATAAGAACCATAACTGAGATGGAAGCAACATAGGCTGCATTTGAGTTGAGTGTGCTTGCACCTAACTGCCAAGAAGACTGCGACTTTCTTGCAGAAATTCAAGATACAAACTTATTCATTGATGACATCAAGATCCATGAATTCTTGTTTCTGGGGGAAGAATTTGAGACACCAATCTAATTTCCCTCTGTCAATGATGATGAGATTTTTGTTGATGCCTTGTACGAATTCTATTTAGGCCCTTTGAGCCTCAAAGACCAAGAACATATAATTGAGGATTTCTACAACCACGAGGACATTATTGAAAAATTCTACAAATCATTGAGTGAAGAATCTGAATAGACACATGTGGACAATGCGGTGATGAAAGGGCCAACACTTGTTGTGATTGCCGAAGTCACTACTGAAGTAGCTCCCACTCCGCGCCAGAGCTCAAACCTATGCCCTCCAACATGAAGTACGCCTTCCTTGCGGGAGAGCTAAATATGTACTAGGTCATAATCAACGCTCATCTGACGGAAGACCAAGAATCACATCTGGTGGAGGTTCTTGAATGAAACCACAAGACAATAGGCTGGAAGAGATCAGATATCCACAAGATCAATCCATCTCTGTGCTCACATCACATATACCTTGAAGATGACAACAAGACCTCCCGTGAATTCCAGAGGAGAAAAAATCCAAACCTCCAGGAGGTTGTTATGAAGGAAATTAAAAAATGGTGTGATGCAGGCTTCATATATCCCATCTCCGATAGCAAATGGTTGAGTCCTCTACGTGTAGTGGAAAAGAAGTTCGGGATCACCATTGTTACTAATGACAAAGGAGAGGATATTCTGCCAGAGTGCTGACCTCGTGGTGAGTCTATGTGGATTACAAACGTCTGAACCTCACCACAAAGAAGGACCACTTTCCATTGCCCTTCATCGACCAGATTCTTGAGAGACTGACCGCGAAGGAATATCTCTACTTCTTAGATGACTATTCTAGATACAATCAAGTCACCATCGCTCTTGAAGACCAAGAGAAGATGTCATTCACCTGTCCATTTGGGACGTATGCTTTCTGACAGATGCCATTTAGGTTGTGCAACACACCCACTACATTCTAGCGATGTATGCTAGCCGTATTCACCGACATGGTAGGTAGTTTTCTAAAGGTATCCATGGACGATTTCTTGGTCTACGAGAATTCCTTTGATCAATGAGTAGACTATCTTGACTGAGTATTGCGGAGGTGCTACAAAGTAAATCTCGTGCTCTCATGGGAGAAGAGAAACTTCATGGTGACAGAGAGGATCGTTTTGGGTCATGTTGTATCAAAATATATCATGGAAGTTGACTCACCAAGTTGGAGGTAATTTCATAACTAAGCCGCCTACGAAACTCAAAAAGGTCCGATCATTCATAGGGCACGTCAGTTTCTATCGACGATTCATCAAATATTTCAGCAAGCTCGCCCGACTACTGATCAAATTGTTAGGAAACGTCAATTTTACTCAAGCCCCTATCCTACAGCCACCGGATTGGACACTTCCATTTGAAATCATAACCGATGTGTCAGATTATGCCATCGGTGCTGTGTTGGGACAGAGAAAGGATAATGTACCATTTTCTGTTCACTACTCTAGTAGAACACTAGATGAAGCTCAAAAGAATTACACTGTCACTGAGAAAAAGCTGTTAGAAGTAGTTTTTTCCTTGGAAAAGTTCAGATCCCATCTCCTTAGATCCAAAGTTATAGTTTACCTGGATCATTCTGCCATCTGATACTTGCAACAGCGGAAGGATGTAAAACCACACCTTATTAGATGGATTCTTCTAGTCTAGGGTTTAACCTCGAGATCCGAGACAATCCTAGAATAAAAAATATGGCAGCAGATCATCTCTCAAGACTACCTAAGCCAGAATCTCCTGAGGTGAATTTGAGGCCCATTACCGAGACTTTTCCAAATGAAGCCTTACTATCTGTCACCTCGCTCCCCTAGTATGGTGATGTTGTGAATTATCTTGTATCCCCGAGAACTCCACAAGATTGGCCGAATTGAAAGTAGACAAATTCTTGTCTGATATCCATTTCTACCAGTGGGAGAACCCTTATCTATTTCGTGAGAGGGCAGATTGTATCTGGAGAAGGTGCATTCCTCAGGAGGAGACTGCAAGCATCCTCGCACGTTGCCATGATCGAGAATCAGGAGGATACTATTCAGACAGAAGAATGGTAGCAAAAGTACTCCAATGCAGCCTTTGGTGGCTGACTATGTTAGAAGATACAAAAAAGTATACGTAACATTGCACTAACTGCCAGAAAATGGGCAGAACAATCAGAATGAGAGACACAATGCCTCTGAATTTATTCAGATTTTAGATGTGTTTGATGTATGGGGCATTGACTTCATGGGCCCATTTTCGAACGATTGGACATGTGATCCGATGACGAGCCATTATGCAATAAATTTTATTGCAAATATCATTCCTTGATCTGAAATGAAGAATAATTATTTTTCATAATAGGTCCCATAGTACAGTTAGGGTTATGTACCATGGCCATCTTAATGATCATACAACTGTTGATTCAATTATTGAATCATCGAGGTTGGTGCTTGGATGAATATCTAAAGAGTTAGATTGAGGGCTCATCAAGTACCGTTAAATGATTGTTAAGAGATGATCTCCAGCCTGAGTAGGAGATGGAAATCCTTTCTCACTTGGCTGATATTTGAGTGATCTCTTGATACAGGTCCTCAGCATGGGAATAGAGATTCGGAGGTGTCAGATTAGTTAGGTTAAAGAGTTGACTTAATGAAACGAGATCGAGATAACCAAAGTCCTATATCTTATACTATCATGATATAGGCACGCATCCTCTGACCAAAGACATATGTGTTACTATATGTCTGAGTGTGTACATTCGACAGACCAGTATGTTGATAACCTAACCAAGGTTTATACACCGACGCGCTGGTGTGCATGCAAGGGCATATGAGTAATACGATCTCTCAAAGGGATCATACATGTTCATTTACCGAACCGGAAGACATGAGCTCACTCATGAGATATTGGGAAGAATCAAATTCCATGCGCGGTTGTCTCGCTTTGGAAGCTTGACTGAATTTGTACGGTTTGATATATGATTTTGGAAAGTATATGATCAACACCTAGGTATGATATATGCTTTTGGAAAGTATATGATCGATACCGACTCCCAATGATCGAATGAGAAACTTAATGATAAAACTCTGAAGGAGACAGTCTAAAAGAGATCTAAAACTTCGGGTTTGTTCTGGGTCTTCCAGTATGTAGGATGTACAGGTATTAGGAATACCTGAGGGAGATGTTTCCATAAATGATTGTATAACCATGACGCTTCCATTCTGAGGGAGTGACGAAACATGTCTGGATTTTAGTGACTCCTCTCATAGAGAAGTAATCTGATCTTAGTTCAACTATGGGACATTGATCTGAATGTGATTCAAATGTAATAAGAAGATTAGATTTACGGTCTTGATTTAATCAAGCATCTATGGGAGGTCCGCAAGATCTGGATTTGAGATGTGATCTCAATATCCAAGTCACCATATGTGGAACAATACAATCGCACTGTCCTTATCTCCAAGTATCCGCGGAGAAAGCACATTATCCGTGAAAGAGTTCATGGATAATTTCATTGTTGATATACGTATACGAGCATTGATAAAATAGATAATTAAATGTGATTTGATTATCATGAATAATATGGATTTGATTCATATTATAAGGAGAGTTATATGAGATAATTAAATTTAACTATCAAAGATGTGAATAATGTGAATGTGATTCATTTTATTTGGGCACATGAGAAAAGAGATCAAATATGATTAAATGTGATTTAATTATCATGGATATGAATAATGTGGATAGCACTATCTATATTAATCAGGTATATTATAAATGTGATTTATAATATATTAGAGAGAGCATATTGTGATTTATATCTGTTGATTAATTATTGACGTGAATTGGATTCACATTGGATAATTAATTGAAAATATAAATTATATTTTGTTTTGGGATGTGCATGTAATTCATATGTTTCCAATGACGTGATTACGATATTCACAAGATAATTATGAATTATTTTTGTGAAATAATTTATAACAATTATTGTTGTAAATCTTGAAGATATCATGAGAAAATGAGATCTCATGAGATATTGAAGAGATAGACCAAGTCCATCTCAAAGATGGTGGATGGCCACCAATCTCCAAAGGAGAAGAGTGGTTGTCCCCTCGTTTTTAGGGGATGAGGTCTATCTCCTCATTATCTCTAAGGTTAATTAATCTGATTTGAAATTAATTATATTGATTTATCGATATACATATTAAATTAAATTAAATTAATTATTGTTGTGTTTTTACAACAATATCATGGCCATTGAAAGAAACACAAACCAGTCTCATCCATTGATTGTGTATTGTCCATTGATTAAGATCCATGGACTCCCAAAACTCTATATAAGTAGAGGCACCCCTTGCTCTTCAAGTTACATTAACATCAAAGAATGCTCTCTCCCTTTCTCTCTCTCTACACGCCAAGACTCTCTCCCTTTCTCTCATTGTGGTCATTCACCATGGAGCCCAAGAGAGAGTCGCCATTGCCGCAACATCGTCGTTATGCTGCTGGAGTATTTGCTCATGGAACTCCATCTCCTTCGGTGCACCTTGCTCATGAAGAAGACGTCGGATCTCGTGTGACAAGATTAGGAGATTCATAGCTTGGATCATCAACATGGATTGCAAGGAGCACGCGTCTCATCAACGCGCTTGCAAGCGTCTGCTCCATTGAATCGGACTTGAGACTGGATGTCTCTTCATTTAGAGACTCGATCGCAACCACGCTTTAAGAGGTAACCTTAATACCTAATTGTGGTTTAGATGAAATAATCTAAGAAGTGTTCTTGGATCATGTGGTTTCATCACATTAAAAATTTTTAAATTCCACCGCCTCGAGCAAATAGTGATGCTAGTCACTCTCGGTCGCATTTGATGCGATCCTCACACTTCCGTGATGCACTTAAGGATCTTCTCATATCCTTCAAGTGGTATCAGAGGCAAGTTGAAGGTTTTGGATACGATCCATGAACTTAGAAAGAGTTGGACTCATTAGGAATTGTGAAACTTTTAACACATTTCATTTTTACAGCCCTATTTTGTGAATATTTTCGGCCTTGTTTAAATTATTTAAACACAAAATTATCACTTTTATAATATTCTTCATTAAATAAGGAAACCGTGGGATTTGAGTTTGTGTGATTTGGAATATGATAACTTAGGATATGATCATTTTAATGAACATATATCCACTGTTTCAGGGATGTCGAATCATGACATAATTTTGGAGTTAGTTACTGTTTAAAACACCTATAAATGTGTGATAATCACTTTATTTCTGTTTTAAATCAGATTAGAAAACTTTTAAAACTGATTTTACATGATTTTGATTTAAAATGAATGAGATATGCTAATTTTAGTAAGTGAGGGTCATTGCTGGAAATTGCAATCCTAATCAAGAACCTTGTGATTCCCTTTAATAAACTAGTGAAATTAATGGTTAATTTCCTGAAATAATTAAAGATAAATATTTTATAAATATTTGATGATAATTGTTCCCTTAAATGACACTGTCTTAACCAATAATTGATTAGATATGATCTAGATCACAAATTGGTTACAACATACACTTTCCAACAAACATGTTGCTTGAATAGATTTGAGAATTTATCTAGCAAATTTCCTTATAATCAAAATGGTTTTGATTATTACTATATGGTATAACTTCGGTTGAAAAATCGATTATCATCTCAAGTACAAAGTGATCTATTTGGCATTATCTTTTCCCGAGGCGGATATGATGTCTAGTCAGGGAGCGTAGGGGTAGTAGGTTGCACCGTGTGCGGTCTGTCCCACTCCCATCGGTACAGACCATGACGATGGGTAGGAAGGGATGATGCTTGAGAAATCAAGATGTATTTTTTCTAACTATTAAAATTCGAAATAATACGTATTTTTGAGATAATACCATATTTCAAGAAATAATTAAAAAATGTTTATTGGATATTAATTAGATAATTGATTTAATGTGATTAGATTAATTGGAATCCAATTAAAATTAAAACACTCTATTATGAATAGAGTTGTTATTTCCCTTAGAAGATCTAATTATGTGAATATGATTCATAATAATTAATTAAAATTTGAATATGAAATGGAGGATCACATAAGTAAACATCCATGGTCTCCTGTCAAGGCAAAAGGTTCCGTCGCCATAGATTGTATGTCAGAGACATTTGTCCGAAGTGACAACTCCTATATACAAGCCCTTTGGATCGGTCTCTTTGCTTCTCGAAAGAGTAATGACGTATGCGTAGTGTCCCCAATATGGAGTCCTCATATTGTTGGGGCCATATTGGATTGCGCATAGTGAGTTGTATTCCTGTTGATGGTTGGTTCAATTAATGACGGGTCAACATCAACTTAAGGGTGGTGGGCCTGGGTGTTAAAGATCGAATAGGGAAATGCAAGCTGGACTTGCAAGGCAGAATGTGTTCCTGCTTCTTTTTATCCAAGTTGAAAGTTCTCATATTATTGGGATGTGACAGAGATAAGAAAGGAGATACCAGATCTTGCTTGAGATATAATGGTAAGTATATCTCTTGCATTGAAAGTGATTAAGGGAATGAACTTTCAGTGTTGACAAGGCAAGACAATTTTGATATAAAATTCCTAAATCAAAGTAAAATATGTATATATATGTATATATATTTATGCAAATTTCTTATTTCAGATAATCCTTCATTAAACCCACTCAGTACTATACTCAATAATAACCAGTAAAATATCATGGATTGGATCCATGATCAAGATATTGTACTTGTAGTTGGACACATAATGTATGTGGTTACAATGTCCAAGTTTCCTCATAATAATGAGGAATGGAAATTAAATAGACAATAGGACTACAACCCTAGGGTTTGTGTCTGTATAGTCTTGATCTCTCATCGAATGTAATTTGGAAGTGACATGTCGATGATAATCGTAATTGTCAAATAATCCTTATAAAATCTGAAGAATATGTTCTGGCATACATATGCGCTCTTGACATTTAATCATGAATGACATGGTTCACTGCATTATGTAGAATGGTAGCTCTATAAGAGATGATGTATATAAAATGTTTGAGTACCTACCTGAACCAAAGTCTTTAAGAGTTAAGATGTACGTAGATATGGTGAGTGTCTTATCATTCTACTATCTATACTAAAGTCATTCATGAAACTTCAAAATATTCATATTGTATAATTGAATGAAGCTTGTATAAATGTAGAAATATTCTTATATTGAAATCTTTTGAATTCAATATAAGAGATCCTTTGTCTTAAGCAATGGTTGTTTATGGATGAAAGGAGCGCAGTGGAAGCATGGGTTGGACCCAAGTAAGAAGGGAAGTCAAAGAATTGATTGTACTTTTATGGTTTCCACACATATAACATCCGAAGAGTTGGATAAATGCCAATACTGCAATAACCGATGTATTGATGGTGTGACCATCTAGACTATCTAGGATACTTAGAGAAGGACTAGGATAGCGCATCGGAATAATCCACATTTAATCATTGAAATTGACTTTTTTATTTGATAAGATCAAAGTCTAATAATTGTATATCGTTCTTCTAATAACACTTGCAGTTGGTTGCATATATTTTACAAGACTAGAAATTTTGATCTTAAGGTTTAATAGTCATCCACATGGATATTGGTGCAATTGTTGCAACAATCTCTATTGGATTGATAGTCTTCATGATTTCAGTGGGAGAGCCCATAGTCTTAGAGAATGTCTCTATGACCCAGAATACACTCATTGTTTATTTCTAACTATTGGAAATAAACATGAAATCTGGAATATACCTATCATAAAGAGTTATGATAGATATATTTCAGATAGTATTTTGATATCTGGAGGATTCTACCAAATTAGAAAATTAATGAATGGTTCATTAAAATTTCTAATATTGAAAATTGAATCTTAAAAGATCAATATGGGAGGAAGATAATTTGATAATGATCTGGCATCAAACCTTGGACATATGTCTGTTGATGAGATCAATAGAGTAGTAAGAGATGAAGCTTTAGAATGTTTGAAATTTCAAATCTTACATAGTTGTGAATATTGTATTCAAAAGTAGAAAATGTCCAATTCACCCTTCTTTGGGATTGGTTAAGATGTCAATGATTCAAGATCTCATACATATTGATGTATGAAGATCATATATATCATAATGAACAATAATGATGTGATATCATTTGATGATTATTTGCGATATGAGTTTTCTTCCCTTCACCTTAGAAACCTTTGAAATGTTCGAAGATTTCACAATTTTGGTTTAGAATCAAAGTTTAAGGAAGATGACACGAATTTGATCTAATCAAGGTAGCTTGTACCTATTAGATGAATTCAAGGAATTCCTTATGGAGAAAGGAATATCACTCCTCATGATACAACTAAATTCAATGAGTTGTAGGGAGATATAATTGGATGATGTGTGACATGATTTGATAAATGATGAATCTTAGCATAATTACCTCTTAGTTTCCTTGTATATATGTATTAGACACTACAATATATATCCTTAATAAGATTCCATGCATCTAAACCCGAAACCCTCATAAGCTATGGTTTGGAACCTAGCATGGTGTTGGACACTTGAGGATTATGGTTGCTTGGTCCAAACTTTGTTATGGATGCAAGTAAGCTGGAATCTAGCACAAGAGAGTGCTAATTCATTAGGAAAATAAATGATGGTATTGGATACCTACTTTATGATCTTGAGATTCTTAAAAGATCTTATCTCTAAGGATATGATTCTTAGATGATGAAACTCTTGAGAGTCAAGATGAAAATGAAGTAAAGGAACTCATTAAACCTTGAGAAGACAATGAGCTCCTGAAATTAGAAATTAAAAGAATAATTAAAGATGAAACACTAATACCTCTTTAAATGAGTTTGAAGATGGATTCCACGTGTCAGAGAAAATCTGACAATGATCGAACTTCTTGTGATGAAGCTTCTGAAGATCATGTCATGGAAAGATGGATGTTAGCAGTCTAAAGTAGACTTTGTAAACAAGTGTTGTATATGGACCCTCAAGGATCCACCTATATGGGTTAGACTTGCTAAGGTATAAATGGATCTTCAAGATAAAGAGGGAACCTGATGAGAAGGTGGAGACCTGATGACACAAAATTCCCTAAGACCCGGGTGAAGGTAATGAAACAAGGGTCGTTGCGACCCGGATCTCAGGAGATGTGTCAATCAAGAAAAAGAATCGAACCGCGAAACGAATCGAAAATCAAACAAAGCAAATCAAGCGGTCCTAGCTATGTGATTAACCTGGTATAGCTCCCAGGGTCGAACACAAGGAGCACGGATGGCCTAGGGCCTACGAAGTAGTAAAAACAATATAAAAATAAAAGGAAATGTTTTTAGTGGTTTTAATAATTTTTATATTTTTTTGGATTTTTAAAAGATAAAGAAAATAAAAGAGAACAAATATCAACACACTTGGGCAAATTATTTAACACACCAAAAATCAAGCAAAAATTAAGGAAAAATTGTTTTTATGTTTTTTAGGTTTTTAAGTGTTTTTGGTGAATTTTTGGTATTTTTCTAATGGGTAAATTATTTTCTAAAAAATCAAACAGTGCGAAAAATCCTAGGTACTGTCCAGCAAGACCTAAAACTCAAAAATAAAATATTTAAGAGTCTCAACAGGCCTTGGAGGTAATTTTCCTGTAATCTAGAAAGGATAAGGAAAATTTAGGCACCCTAATTATTGTTTTTGGATTTTTAAATTAATTTTTATAATTTTTATGGGTTTTTAAGGGTTTTTCAATTTTTAGAGTTTTTAAGTGATGAAAAATAGCCAAAATTGGCTAGAAAATCAAACAACAAGCAAGAAACAGTAGCTAATTTTTTTAGAATTTTTGGGGGTGATTTTATATTTTTTTTGGTATTTTTAAACCTAGACGGTAGCTAAAAACAAGGTTTTGAATTTTTAAAAATATTAATAAAATAAAAAATGTCCTCAAAAATTCTCAAAAAATCCAACACCATGGCAGGAGCCATATGTCAAATTTTCATCGAATTTGGAGGTGGTTTTGATATTTATTCAAAAATCAAAGAGGGGGCACTGTGCATAGGGACGTAAGTGCAAATACCCTAAAGTCTGAGGGCCAAGGTGCAAAAATCCCAGCAAGTCACGCGCGTGGCGCGTGCCTGGGGCACTCAGGGGCCTTTTGGTAATAAAAACCAAGTTTCTGGACTTTTTGGTAACTCGTACCAAAAGTCCAGGGGCTTGGATGCAAAAATCCCACTAAAATCCGCACATGCGCATAAACAACACTCACAGGGGCATAAATGCAATTACCAAAAAGTATTCATTCATTTTATAACCCAACAGAACTACAGGATGAAAAATGTAAATAGCCCAGCTAGACACGTGACGAAGCACGTGGACTCATACACACAAGGGCATACATGCAAATACAAACAAGCACAGGGTCCACAATGCAATTTACCCTACGTAAATAAAGTTACTAAAATATTTACAGGACTAAAAATAAAAAGACAAACTAAGAGGGGGCCCTAAGCAAATTACCCCTTTATTCGTCGACGGCTGGATTCGCGCCACGTGGAAGATCGGGCGGCTCTGTATGGTGGCGCTCTCCTTCTTTGTCTCTTGGGCCAAATCGACGCTCCAGAGGGAGCCACGTGGAGGATCGGACGGGTCAGGTCTCAGGTGGCTCTCTCTCTGCTGCTCGGACGGTTCAGATCAGCCCCTCGATCTGATCAACGGCTGCTGCTCCTCGAGAAATGGATGGTGGCGATGCAAACTGGGAGCGGGGGCTGATCGGACGGTGCTGGAGGATGGTGGAAGAACACTCCACCGGCGAACTTCGCCGGCCTCGTGCGTGAGCTGCAGTCCTCCTCAGCTGCTCCTGGTGATCGGGGAAGATGGGCGACGGCGTCCCGCAGCTGCTGGTACTGTCCGATGGCCCACCCGAGCCCTGGAGGGGCTCCGGCGAGCTCGGCGACGGTGGGCTCCTGGACCTGATGTGAGGGGGGCTCAGATGCCCTCCTTCTGACCTGCAAAATACGCCAGGAGCTTCGCGGGTCGAGGGCAAAGTGCCTCGACCCAAAGAAGCGGGGTGACGGTGGCTGGTGGGTCGGTGCGAATGAGCTCCGGCGAGCTGGGGATGGAGGAGCTCGACTCCCAGCTCCGGGGCGAGCTGGGTTGAACGAGTGGGCGTAGAACGTGCGCGAGGGAGTGGCGAGGGTGATGGTGTGCTCCGATGATCGAAATAGTACGCGAGATGGTCGGAATCAGAGGAACACGGCGAGGGGTCGATTTGGGCGAAACATGAAATTACACTAAATAGATGCGCTAAATGGATACCTGGGCGATGCGAAAGACTGGGCTCGATCTTGGCTAGCTCCTGGTCGTCGCCTCGAAGGTCGTCACTGCCTGAGGCTCGAGCTCCAGCTAGGTGGCGGAGCACGGCGGCGCGCGGCTGCCGGATCGATGGTCCAAGCACCTCCTCCTCGCTGCAACAAGGGCCAACGCGAGCTGTCACCTCGGTGGTTACAATGGAGGTCACGGGAGTGAAGGTGGAGAGCCAAAGATGGAATGAGGAGGCGGCTGAGCTCGAGTTTTATATGGGTGCAGGTCCGGGAAGGATCGATCGGGTAGGGCGAGCTGAAGCGCGGATCCCAAGGAAGAATGTCGGGCGAGATTCCCGGATGCACGGGGGATGATTAGGACCTTAGATTAGGAGAAATGGGGATCGGGTCTGGTAGAGATAATTGGGCGAAGTCAGGTCCGCGAACAGGACCCGGGCTCTGGTGGTCCTGGGGGAGGTGTTGACCGGGGGTCAACAATCCCCCGTGGACCAATCAGAGCCCGCCAAGGGTTGAATTCTTATTTGATTTTTTTGGGGCCTTAAATGGCCGAATTTTCAAAAACTCAAAACACAAAATATTTTTGTTTTAATTTTTTCTATTTTTTTGTGATTTTTAATTAATTTTCGGAAATAAAAATAAGGTCTATACATAGTAGCTATACATAGGTATATATACACTATATTGATTTTTGATTTTTGATTTTTAATTAGTTCTTTTTATACATTTTTATTCCTATTTAATATTTTATTTATTTATAGGATAAAAGGAGGAATAAAAGGCTATTTTTATTTTATTTTTATTATTTTTATACATAGGTTAAATAATTAGTTATATACAACTATATACATGGTATATGTACAAGATATTTTTGTATTTTTAATTTTGTAATTTTTATTTGATTTTTGTTTTGTTTCTTTTTATTTATTTTATGTACAATATGTACCAGAGAATATTTACAAAAAGTTTTGGAAATAAATAAATATATTTACAAGGTGAAATAGATGAGGATGATGGTCTATGTACAAGGTGAAGGAGTCTTTTTGGATTTTTGATTTTTATCTTTTTGTTTTGTTTTTATGCTTCATAAATATATACAAAATATGTACAAATATTTACAACATATTTTTGGATGAGGACAATATTTAATTTATTTACAAATATATACAGGCGTGAGCCCCTATCTCCCTCTACTTGGCTTTTATGCGGTCAGGCCCATGCTGAGCCCTCCCTTGGGTTAGGTTGCTCAATATTTATTCTAAATATTTCCCTCTTTTTCTTTTTCATCTTTATTCTTTTATTTTTGCACAAAAACATGCTAATTATCTATATTTACAAACATGCATGCTTTTGCTAACTTTTCCTATTTACACATATCTACATGCATTTGCATAGGTTTTTGTAGCTAAAATATAAGAATAAAGAGTGATGAATGGGTATTCATCACCCCCCTATACTATACTTTGCTAGTCCCTTAGCAAACACTTATTTGAAAAAGAAGTGAAAAAGAAAGAAAGAAAAAGAAAAAGAGAATGTACATGGATCAAGGTTGATCATTAAACTTGCCTTCATTAAATTGAGGTATGGAGCTTAATCAGATCTTTGGATTATTGATGTTTCGGAACCTTATTTAGACTTAAGCTTAAAACCTAACAGCCTCTAAGTTCCACTATTCTATAACCACGACTCCTCAATGCACCAGATCAGAACAAGTCATCAACTACAAACCCTGAAGACCATGAATCTTTTCTTGTCCTGTGAAAGTGAGGTCTAAGCTCTCCACCTCAGAAATGGCAACTTGACAACCCTCCCTAACAAGGTAACTCTATGACCTCAATCTGGCCACTCTTTCCTCGAGGAGCGGGGTATTCCCTTCTAAGTTCAAGTACAACCGGCTCAAGAAGAGGGGGAAGAAGAGAATGGGTCAAGGCCAGTGTAGCCAAGTACCCTTGGGAGCTTGACCAGTGTAGCCAAGTCTCCCTGCTGCAAGCTACAACAGGTGGATCATGAAACCAAGCTTTGCTTATTGCACTTATATACATACTCCGGTGGGATTATCATTTTCTCTCAGACCCACCACTTTTTTGGAGTTCTTTTCTTTTTGCATTTTTTTTCGAGTGCATCTATACAACATGTACATGTGCAGCATATATACAAGGAGTTTTTCCTCTTGAGCCAGTAGACTATCCCTCGTTTTAAGCTTTATTGCAACCCACAACTCCCGTCGTTAGACCTCATGGTAACCAGACCAAGTTGAGACGCACTTCCTTCACTAAATGAAGAAGAGAGGTTCCGCCTAGAAGTACTACCCTCATATGCTACCCCCAGCCAAGGAAGACTGCCTCCTCACCACCTCATCCGTAGAGAGCTCGGTGCATAGTGCGGTTGTCCAAGTAAAGCCATAATCTATATGAGTCATGTGTTGTTGTTAAGTGCTCTACTTAGGCTCATTGAGATGACATGTGATCATAGCCTAGTGGACTCAAAGAATTAAGTCCCCGTGGACCTGAAAAAGCCTTAAACCTAAGCCCTATAAGGTTCCTCTTAGAAATTAGGTGGATTAAGATCTTAATCAAGCTCCATTTCTCAATTTGATTCCAGGCTAGTTTAAATGTCAACTATCATCCAGAAAAAACTATATACATATGTACAAAAAGATGCATATTTACACAAATTTTACAATCATGCAAAATTTTTGAAAAATGTTTTGAAATCATGAATGATGATGCATGAAGTGCAAGTTTTGCAAAAAGATATTTACACACATTTACACAAGATTTTTGCAAACTTTTGATTTTCAAAACATTTTGGAAAAATTTTGTACTATATACATAATTTTGATACAGAAAATATTTACACAAGCTTTACACAAAAGATTTTTGAAATCATTTTTACAAAAATACTTTGTACACTAGCTATGTATGTGCAAATAAAAGAAGATTATGTACATGAAAATTTTTAAAATTTTTTAATTTTTGTGGTTTTTAGCCATTTTTATTTATTAACACACTCACACAAAGTACGAGTTATGGCTAAAGTATATATGAAATATATACACACCCCCCTATACTTAGCTCGAACGATGTCCTCAGAGTCAAGAGCGATGAAGAAGACATAACTCGTGCTATGTATAGGGAAGTGAAAAGGAAGGCTATACAAAAGGAGAGTAAAAAGTCAAGAGGGACTCGGGTCTTCCCCCTATACTTAGGATCAAGTAATCCTAAGTATAGCAGGCTGTATACTAAGGGAAAACCGAGTGGAGAATGTACATGGTCTACCCCCCCTATACTTAGGGTAAGATATCCCTAAGTATAGGCAGCAAAACAGGGGTAGACAGAAACAAAAGAAATACCCGAAGGGTCTCACATCCCCCCTATACTTAGGGTAAAGTGCACCCTAAGTATAGCATAATCATAAGATGAAGCAAGGGATGTGGGACTAAGGAATATGGTGATATGGACATCTGGATCTATGTACAGCGGAGGGTCAGTAAAGCTCAGGCGTGAGATGCATTAGATGTGAGTCAAAGACCACATCTCACGCAAAATGAATAGGGGCAAGATCCACGACCCGCGGCTCATGATCTAGAAATGGTTTGAGCCGCTGGCCGTTCACTCGGAAGGTACTCTCAGATGACAACTCAGATATGTCGATGCTACCGTTGTCGTGTACCTTCCGAACCAGATAAGGTCCTTTCCATTTGCTCTGTAGCTTCCCTGGAAATAATCTAAGCCTCGCATCAAACAGCCATACTCTCTGTCCAATCTCAAAATGTTTGTGGCTGATATGAGAATCATGCCACTCCTTGACTCTCTCCTTATAATGTAGGCTGCTTGAGAAAGCTGCATCTCTAAGCTCCTCCAGGGCAGCTAGCTCTGCCCTCCTCTGGTCTCCTATACCATATGGATCCATAAGTATGTCTGTAACTGCCCAGAGTGACTTGTGCCTCAGCTCAACTGGTAGGTGACAGGGCTTGCCATATACGAGGTGAAAGGGAGATGTGCCCAAAGGTGTCTTGAAAGACGTCCTATATGCCCACAAGACCGAGTCCAATAGCTGTGACCAATCCTTTCGGTCAGGGCGGACGACTTTCTGCAGAATAGTCTTGATCTCCCGATTCGACACTTCGGCTAGACCATTCGTCTGTGGATGGTATGGTGTAGCAACTCGATGGTCTATGCCGAACTCGCTAGCAAGTGCCTTCACCTGGTCGTTGATGAAGTGAGATCCCCCATCAGAAATAAGAACTCGTGGAACCCCGAACCGCGTGATGATATGCTTCCTCGAGAATCTGCAAACTGTCCTCGCATCAGCGGCTCGGGCGGGGATAGCCTCCACCCAACGACTCACATAATCTACGGCCAACAGAATGTACTCAAATCCCTGACTCTTAGGGAATGGACCCATGAAATCGATGCCCCATGCGTCAAAAACCTCACAGAAGTGAATGGGCTGCATCGGCATCATATCACGCTGTCCACAAGTGCCCATCCTCTGACAGTCAGTACACCTCTTCATGAACTCATCTGAGTCCTTGAAGAGGGTAGGCCACCACAAACCGGATTGGAGCACTTTCTGTGCCGTTCTCCTCCCAGAATGATGTCCTCCTGCCTCAAGCTTGTGGCAGTAAGTGAGGACGCTATGGTGTTCCTCCTGAGGAATACACCGACGCCAGACGCTATCCCCTCCTTCGTGGTAAAGGATGGGATCCTCCCAATGGTAAGACTTGGCCTTCGCGAGGAAGGTCTCAAGCCTCTGCCTGGGCCAATCTTGTGGGACTTTCCCAGCAACGAGAAAGTTCACAATATCGGCGTACCATGGGAGTGAGGCGATAGCAAGGATCGCCTCATCTGGGAAGGTATCTCTGATAGGATCAATCTGCTCAGTCTCCTCAGGCTGCTCTAATCGGGAGAGGTGATCCGCCACCACATTCTTGACTCCAGGCTTATCCTTAATCTCAATGTCGAACTCCTGGAGTAGAAGGATCCATCTAGTCAGTCTGGCCTTGGCATCCTTCTTTGCCATGAGGTACCTGATGGCGGTGTGATCTGTGAACAAAGTCACTCTGGATCCAAGGATATATGATCTGAACTTATCCAGGGCGAACACTACTGCTAGCATCTCCTTCTCTGTGACAGTATAATTCCGCTGGGCGGAATCCAATGTGCGGCTAGCATAGTGTATAGCAAATGGTACTCCATCCCTCCTCTGTCCCAGCACTGCCCCTACGGCAAAATCGGAGGCGTCCGTCATGATCTCGAATGGGAGAGACCAATCAGGTGGCTGGAGGACAGGAGCCTCAATCACGCATTGCTGGAGAGTAGCAAACGACGAAAGACACTTGTCATCGACAAGGAACTCGGTGTCTTTCGTCAAGAGGTCGGTCAACGGTCGGGCAATCCTACTAAAATCATGAATGAATCTCCTGTAAAATCCAACGTGCCCCAGAAATGACCGTAACTGCCTCAGATTGGACGGCGGTGTGAGTTTCCTAATGACATCAACCTTGGCCGGATCAACCTCCATGCCCCTGTTGGAGATAATGTGGCCAAGCACCGTCCCTTGAGTCACCATGAAGTGACTCTTCTCCCAAGATAGCACCAAGTGATACTCAATACATCGCTGAAGTACTTGATCTAGGCAGTCAAGACAAGAATCAAATCTGTCGCCGTAGATCGAGAAATCATCCATGAAGACCTCAAGGCACTCCCCTACCATGTCCGAAAAGATCGACAGCATGCACCTCTGGAAAGTCGCAGGGGCGTTGCATAGCCCAAATGGCATGCGTCGAAAAGCGTATGTGCCGAAGGGACAGGTAAAGGTGGTCTTCTCCTGATCCTCAGGAGCGATGGCCACTTGGTTGTAGCCCGAGTACCCATCCAGGAAGCAATAATGGCTCTTCCCTGCCAGTCTCTCAATGATCTGGTCAATAAAAGGCAGGGGGAAATGGTCCTTCTTGGTGGCTTGGTTGAGTCTCCTGTAGTCAACACAAACCCTCCAAGAGGTGGGTACTCATGTAGCAATCTCCTCTCCCGACTCACTGATCACAGTCGTGATGCCCGTCTTCTTGGGCACCACATGCAAGGGGCTGACCCACTTGGAGTCGGAAATGGGATAAATAAAACCTGCACCCCACCACTTCGATATTTCCTTCATGACAACCTCTCTCAAGTTGGGGTTCAGACGCCGCTGGAACTCACGCGACGGCTTCGCCCCATCCTCGAGATAGATGTGGTGGGAGCACACTGATGGACTAATCCCATGGAGATCTGCTACGCTCCATCCGATCGCCTTGCGGTTCTTTTCAAGAACCCCCATCAAACGGGATTCCTGCTCTCCAGTCAACTCGGCGGAAATGATGACTGGGTACATCTCTGGATCGCCCGCAAGGAATCGATACTTCAGCGAAGTAGGGAGCGGCTTCAGCTCTGGAATGCTGGGTGCCGGCAAATCTGGCTGTGGAAGAAACTGAGTGAAAGCTGCAAGGTCTGCCAAATCTGCCTGGGAAAGTGAAAGCGTACTCTCGCAAACTGGATCTGGAGAAGGCGACTCTACTGCACTGTCTCTGCTCGGCTCTGCATCTACCTCCTCCTCATCAATAGGCTCAACTGGACTCAAGTCTGGCATCTGATCATAGCAATCGGCCCAATCAGACTCTGAATCCGAGGGATCTATATCAGAAACGGTGGCATCAGTACCACCAGAAAACAAGGTGGCATCAGCACCACCATCACAACTCACTGTGCTGCGATCAAGGACCGGTTCTGCTGCCGCAATAGTATCCTGACCCAGGTCTGTGCTCTCCAGACTCTCCTCTGCTATCATCTCTGCCTCAGCTGTGTCTGAAAGTGGGAGAGTAGTCTGTGCCTCAAGGTCTGCCCAAGCTGCCTCATCATCTGTGATCACAAAATCACAGTCCTGGTGGATGTCTGGCTCTGCGTCTGTCAGCTGCTCTGAATCGGTACTCGCATCTGAGCGGGATCTGAATCTGGCTCTATAGTCCTCGACCGTCTCTATTTGTATACTCTCACCCTGGACGCGAAAGTACACCTTCCCGCTATCATGATCAGTCACCGCCTTGGCTGTGGCCAAGAACGGACGACCAAGGATGATGGGGGTATCGGTCACTGACTCAGGGATCTCCATGTCCAACACTACGAAGTCCACGGGGAATTGCAGACCCTGAATCGTGACGATAACGTCTCGTAATAACCCCTTCGGCCTCTTGACAGATCGATCAGCGAACTGAAGGACTGTCCTGCTCTGTCGAAGAGTGCCCAACTCGAAGCGGTCGAGAAGGGCTGCCGGAAGAAGGTTAATCGACGATCCGCTATCTAGAAGAGTACGGTCGAACCACTGCTCACTAATCTGGCATCTGACATACGGGGCCCCTGAATCTGGCCTCTTGGCTGGCAGTCGGTTCTGGATCGCAAAGCACGTGGCTTTGGTCAGCACATGTATCTCTGAAGTGTGGTTCCTCCTCCTCCTCCTGACTGTAGTCCTCTCTCTCAAAGATCTCTGGAGAAGGGGGATGTGCTGCAAAGCCTCCTGGAGGGTCAGCTGGATGTGGAAGCGATCGATCATGCTCTGGCTGAACTCCTCAAGCTCTCTCTTTTTTGGGTCATTTTTCTTCCCCTTCCCCATCTGAAGGGCTCTAGGGAAGGGGATCACTGGGTCCTTCTCAGATGAAGGACTAGGAAAAGGTCTAAGCAGTTCAAGGACCGGATCCACACATACATCACGCACCACAATGGGACCAGAAGAAAATAAACCTTTTCCTTTATTCATAGCAGGGTTCCGAGATACATGACCATGAGGAAAAACAACACCACTATCTGTACAAACACCGGTGGCCTCAGTACCACCACGGTCGGGCTGCTCTGCTGCTGCTGCTGAAGGTAGACGTCTCGCGGCATCAGTACCGCGTGCTGGCTCGGCTACTGCTGGAGTGGCATCAGTACCACCTCCTAGATCTGGTGAAGTGGCGGCCTCAGTACCGCCTGTGGGATCAGCATCCTTGGTGGCCTCAGTACCACCGTCATCATCTGGAGCGGCCTCAGTACCGCTCTCCTCCTCCTCCTGTGGCGCCTCGGGATGGTGCTCAGCTGAGGCGCCGCCGCCGGCTGGGGTCCTACCGCTCCTAAGCGTGGCAAAATCAACATCAAAAAGATCTGAAGAAGTATCATCAAATGGATCGCTAGGAGTGGCTAACTCAGTATGTACTACCTACTCAGACTTTCGCTTGAGATTGTTCGGGTTCGGCTCTATCTGGGCGGGTATGGCGGCCTTCCCTCTCATCAGGTCCCGCATCTCATGGCGGAACTCATCCATCTCCCGTCTGAATGTGTCCTTCTGGTCCGTGAGGAGGCGGGCGATATCATCCAAAGCGAGGCTCTCATGGGAGCCCGACGGGTGGCCTCTCTGTGGGTGAGGCTGCGGCTGCTGGTATGGGTGAGAGGGATAAGAAGGAGGGTGCTGCTGGTGCTGGTATCCCTGGTGAGCCTGCTGCTCACGTCTCCAAGGCTGTCCCTGCTGCTGATAGGGACGAGGAACGTAGGACGACTGCTGCTGGTAGACTGGGGGCTGCTGCTGCGGCTGGTGATGGTCTCTCGGCTGGGAGTACTGCCCTCCCTGTGCTGACGGCTGCTGCTGGGGCTGGGCACCACCACTCCCCCACCTGAATCCGGGATGATCTCTTCGGATCCCAGGCTGGGGATGGTCGTACCAGATCCCGTTGACATCCATCAACGGCTCTGCATCAAAGGGGGCTGGGGGTAGTACTGCCAACGGCTGATCCGGCTGGTAGACCACCATCTGCATCTCTGGAGATGGTGGTGACTGCAAGGTGGGTTGCGGCTGCTGGTACGGCTCCGCCTGTACAAGGTGAACCTGTCTAGGCTGCACTGGGGTGCTGGAGCGCTGGGACGAGCTGCTACTGCTGCCGGCGTCGCCTCGCGACTGAAGACGGGGCTGAGAAGCCGTCTGTGTCTCCTGGAGACACATGAGCTGTGTCTTCAGGTCGCTCAAGACCTGTGCCATCTGATCCATCTGTGCTATGCTCTGGCACTGCTTCTTCTCTATCAGCTCCATGCGGTCCAGCTTCTCGCTGATGATGCCCATGTCCGCAGCTGACGACTCTAACTGTGCTGCTGCTGTGGCTGCTGCGGACGAACTGGAAGGACCTGCATCTACCCGTGCTATCCTCTGGTACTGCACGGGTCCTGTCTGATGTGGCTGGGTCTTCTGAGTGTAGAGCCGGGTCTGGGACATGACCATGTAGTTCTCTGCCATCTCCTCAAAAATAGCCCAGACCTGGTCGTGGTCCTTGGCGAAGTAGGACCCGCCACAAGAAGCGTTCACCAGGCCCTGTAGCTCTGGTGACAACCCACTGAAGAAGCTCTGAACTAGGTTCGGCTTCGTGATATCGTGGTGTGGGCATCTGTCCAAAAGCTCTCTGAACCTCTCCCAAGCCTCATGGAACTGCTCGTTGGGGAACATGGAGAAGTTGCTGATCAGGGCCCTCGCTGCATTCGTCCGCCCGAGTGGATAGTACTTGTTCAAGTACTCGGTGCGGAGCTGCTCCCATGTGTACACGAATCTCCCCAAATGTTTCAGCCAGGTGGCTGCTCTATCTGCCAGTGAGAAGGGGAAGGCAATCATCCGTATGGTATCCTGGTCTACATGTCTGTCATGGACAGTACTGCAAATCATGAGAAACTCCTGTAGGTGGAGATGGGGCTCCTCTGTAGCCAGTCCATGGAACCGCGGGAGCATCTGCAAGGTGTTCGGGGGGAACTTGAAGTCCCCCACGATGGCTGGAACCACAACCCAATGGTGCATCAAGGTAGATCCGGGGTTGTGCAACTCCCGCATCGGTCTAGGTGGTCCTGCTCCTCCTGCGGCTGCTGCCGCTGCGGCGGCGGCCGCGGCTGCTGCTGCTGCTGCGGCTCGTGCCTGTGCCTCATCGGGTTCCTCGGGCTCGCTCTGTGCATCTCTCTCTGCTCTGAGCCTCTCCATCTCACGCCTCATCTCTATCATAAAAGCTCCCTGATCGCGGAGATGCTGCTGGACTGTCTCTAACTGTGCGATCAGGGTGGAGTTGATCGCTCCCTGGTCCAGTACAAAGTGCTCGGGACGGGAGTGATCGTCAGAACTGCCTGCGCCTGCCATCTCGACGTCTGCAAAATCGAAGGAGCCCAACTCAGGTGCTGTCAAATGAATAAGTCTCTCCTCGGGCTCAGGTCTCTCGGGTAGATCAGAAAGGGGATCGAGGGGGAACAAGGTGGAGTCGTACTCGGGCTCGGAGAGCGGGTCTGAGCTCTCGCGAGCCAACCTAGATGATGAGGTAGACGTGCCCGAAAGCGGTGCAGCCAAAGGCTGCCTAAGAGATCGTCTACCCATCATCTCGATCTGGCGAGTAGGGCGGATGAGATCTGGAAAAACTATGATCGAAAAACAAACCCCCGGTTCACCAACGCAACGCGAGCTGAAGACCGTGAAAGTTCGGTCAAATTATCTTGTCTGTTTTATTTGGTGAACACACAAATATCAGAGCGATTACGTGACCTGTTGGGATCTCCGCTGCTAACCCAACCGACTGGCCCGCACGGAAGAGTCGGTAGTCAGTCAAGTATAGCAACGGGGGGCTCTACCTAGTGTTCGGGTCACTCTCTCGCACATACAAACCAAGCAATGAGGGGGTTGCTCTCCCCAAGACAGAATTTTTAGGGTGAGCGAGTTTTAAGGTCGATAGTCTTAGCAGTCCCAATTTTATGGTTACTCTTTTTAGGTATTTTTCAATGCAAACAAAAACGCCTAACGAATTTTTCGGTTCTCCTGGTTATTAAGTCCAAAATCGGGGGGAGAAGTCGAAAAAGCCGATGCACGAGAAATCAATGATGCATGCAAAGTCAGAAAAGCGTACCTGCCTCCAGCTCTCTACATGCAGAGTGATCCGCGCATAAAATAAAGACAGAAAAGTAAACTAAGCTATATGATGCAACGGTAAAAAGCCGAGTCCTAAGACAAGCAACTTCTATTGATCGTGAAGAACAATAGTTAGTTAACCGAATCGAGTCCGGAGTCCGATCTTGGGAGTCACTCGGTGCCCGCCACAACGGGTCCTGCCAGCGCTGTATGTGACTCCTAACGGCACGTGGTCTCAAATCCAATTAAACTAACTTTTTTAGTGAATTTTAGTAAGGTCCAATTACGTTCTATAGGAACAGATATTCTATTAAGTGTTGGGCCTTAGAAATCTTACGTCACAACCAACAAAAATCCTATGTCTAGGGGCTCGAGCAAAAACCGCGAAAAACCCGGAAAATGACAGTAAGAAAGAAAAAGAAAAGCCGCGAGAAAACCGCGAAAAACCGCGAGGTCCTAATGGGTCCCCCGAGCACGCCGGTGCTCGGCGAAACAGACCCGCTACGGTCTAAGTGTCTAAAAGTCTCACAGTTCCTGTATTATTACAATAATAAATGAATTGAAAATAAACTAAGCTATCCTCTCCCACTCACTCTCTCTCTCGCTCTCTCCTGCGGCTTCGTAGAGAAAGAAGCCGCCTCCGAACTCCGCGGCTGCACCGGCTCCTCGAAAGTCGCCTCCACGGTCCTCGGGCCCTCGCAAGAAAGACAGAAGAGGGTGGTCAGACCAATAAAATAATCAAATAATAAATGAAAATAAGAACAAGGGTATATATGCAAAAATGAGAAATAAAATAGTCACACAAAATCAAACAAAAATAAAATAAAAAGAAAAGAAAATCAAAATAAAACAAAATAAATCAAAAAGGAACTATGAACAAAAGCCGCGAAAAGCCGCGAGCTCCGAAGAGCCGCGAAAAGCCGCGAAAACAAAAACGAAAAGAAAGTCAAAAATAACTACTAAGCCGTGCTCCCCGGCAACAGCGCCATTCTGATGACACAAAATTCCCTAAGACCCGGGTGAAGGTAATGAAACAAGGGTCGTTGCGACCCGGATCTCAGGAGATGTGTCAATCAAGAAAAAGAATCGAACCGCGAAACGAATCGAAAATCAAACAAAGCAAATTAAGCGGTCCTAGCTATGTGATTAACCTGGTATAGCTCCCAGGGTCGAACACAAGGAGCACGGATTGGCCTAGGGCCTACGAAGTAGTAAAAACAATATAAAAATAAAAGGAAATGTTTTTTAGTGGTTTTTAATAATTTTTATATTTTTTTTTGGATTTTTAAAAGATAAAGAAAATAAAAGAGAACAAATATCAACACACTTGGGCAAATTATTTAACACACCAAAAATCAAGCAAAAATTAAGGAAAAATTGTTTTTATGTTTTTTAGGTTTTTAAGTGTTTTTGGTGAATTTTTGGTATTTTTCTAATGGGTAAATTATTTTCTAAAAAATCAAACAGTGCGAAAAATCCTAGGTACTGTCCAGCAAGACCTAAAACTCAAAAATAAAATATTTAAGAGTCTCAACAGGCCTTGGAGGTAATTTTCCTGTAATCTAGAAAGGATAAGGAAAATTTAGGCACCCTAATTATTGTTTTTGGATTTTTAAATTAATTTTTATAATTTTTATGGGTTTTTAAGGGTTTTTCAATTTTTAGAGTTTTTAAGTGATGAAAAATAGCCAAAATTGGCTAGAAAATCAAACAACAAGCAAGAAACAGTAGCTAATTTTTTTAGAATTTTTGGGGGTGATTTTATATTTTTTTGGTATTTTTAAACCTAGACGGTAGCTAAAAACAAGGTTTTTGAATTTTTAAAAATACTAAATAAAATCAAAAATGTCCTCAAAAATTCTCAAAAATCCAACACCATGGTAGGAGCCATGTATCAAATTTTCATCGAATTTGGAGGTGGTTTGATATTTATTCAAAAATCAAAGAGGGGGCACTGTGCACATGGACGTAAGTGCAAATACCCTAAAGTATGAGGGCCAAGGTGCAAAAATCCCAGCAAGTCACGCGCGTGGCGCGTGCCTGGGGCACTCAGGGGCCTTTTGGTAATAAAAACCAAGTTTCTGGACTTTTTGGTAACTCGTACCAAAAGTCCAGGGGCTTGGATGCAAAAATCCCACTAAAATCCGCACATGTGCATAAACAACACTCACAGGGGCATAAATGCAATTACCAAAAAGTATTCATTCATTTCATAACCCAACAGAACTACAGGATGAAAAATGTAAATAGCCCAGCTAGACACGTGACGAAGCACGTGGACTCATACACACAAGGGCATACATGCAAATACAAACAAGCACAGGGTCCACAATGCAATTTACCCTACGTAAATAAAGTTACTAAAATATTTACAGGACTAAAAATAAAAAGACAAACTAAGAGGGGGCCCTAAGCAAATTACCCCTTTATTCGTCGACGGCTGGATTCGCGCCACGTGGAAGATCGGGCGACTCTGGATGGTGGCGCTCTCCTTCTTTGTCTCTTGGGCCAAATCGACGCTCCAGAGGGAGCCACGTGGAGGATCGGACGGGTCAGGTCTCAGGTGGCTCTCTCTCTGCTGCTCGGACGGTTCAGATCAGCCCCTCGATCTGATCAACGGCTGCTGCTCCTCGAGAAATGGATGGTGGCGATGCAAACTGGGAGCGGGGGCTGATCGGACGGTGCTGGAGGATGGTGGAAGAACACTCCACCGGCGAACTTCGCCGGCCTCGTGCGTGAGCTGCAGTCCTCCTCAGCTGCTCCTGGTGATCGGGGAAGATGGGCGACGGCGTCCCGCAGCTGCTGGTACTGTCTGATGGCCCACCCGAGCCCTGGAGGGGCTCCGGCGAGCTCGGCGACGGTGGGCTCCTGGAACTGATGTGAGGGGGGCTCAGATGCCCTCCTTCTGACCTGCAAAACACGCCAGGAGCTTCGCGGGTCGAGGGCAAAGTGCCTCGACCCAAAGAAGCGGGGTGACGGTGGCTGGTGGGTCGGTGCGAATGAGCTCCGGCGAGCTGGGGATGGAGGAGCTCGACTCCCAGCTCCGGGGCGAGCTGGGTTGAACGAGTGGGCGTAGAACGTGCGCGAGGGAGTGGCGAGGGTGATGGTGTGCTCCGATGATCGAAATAGTACGCGAGATGGTCGGAATCAGAGGAACACGGCGAGGGGTCGATTTGGGCGAAACATGAAATTACACTAAATAGATGCGCTAAATGGATACCTGGGCGATGCGAAAGACTGGGCTGGAGCTTGGCTAGCTCCTGGTCGTCGCCTCGAAGGTCGTCACTTCCTGAGGCTCGAGCTCCAGCTAGGTGGCGGAGCACGGCGGCGCGCGGCTGCCGGATCGATGGTCCAAGCACCTCCTCCTCGCTGCAACAAGGGCCAACGCGAGCTGTCACCTCGGTGGTTACAATGGAGGTCACGGGAGTGAAGGTGGAGAGCCAAAGATGGAATGAGGAGGCGGCTGAGCTCGAGTTTTATATGGGTGCAGGTCCGGGAAGGATCGATCGGGTAGGGCGAGCTGAAGCGCGGATCCCAAGGAAGAATGTCGGGCGAGATTTCCGGATGCACGGGGGATGATTAGGACCTTAGATTAGGCGAAATGGGGATCGGGTCTGGTAGAGATAATTGGGCGAAGTCGGGTCCGCGAACAGGACCCGGGCTCTGGTGGTCCTGGGGGAGGTGTTGACCGGGGGTCAACAATCCCCCGTGGACCAATCAGAGCCCGCCAAGGGTTGAATTCTTATTTGATTTTTTTGGGGCCTTAAATGGCCGAATTTTCAAAAACTCAAAACACAAAATATTTTTGTTTTAATTTTTTCTATTTTTTTGTGATTTTTAATTAATTTTCGGAAATAAAAATAAGGTCTATACATAGTAGCTATACATAGGTATATATACACTATATTGATTTTTGATTTTTGATTTTTAATTAGTTCTTTTTATACATTTTTATTCCTATTTAATATTTTATTTATTTATAGGATAAAAGGAGGAATAAAAGGCTATTTTTATTTTATTTTTATTATTTTTATACATAGGTTAAATAATTAGTTATATACAACTATATACATGGTATATGTACAAGATATTTTTGTATTTTTAATTTTGTAATTTTTATTTGATTTTTGTTTTGTTTCTTTTTATTTATTTTATGTACAATATGTACCAGAGAATATTTACAAAAAGTTTTGGAAATAAATAAATATATTTACAAGGTGAAATAGATGAGGATGATGGTCTGTGTACAAGGTGAAGGAGTCATTTTGGATTTTTGGTTTTTATCTTTTTGTTTTGTTTTTATGCTTCATAAATATATACAAAATATGTACAAATATTTACAACATATTTTTGGATGAGGACAATATTTAATTTATTTACAAATATATACAGGTGTGAGCCCCTATCTCCCTCGACTTGGCTTTTATGCGGTCAGGCCCATGCTGAGCCCTCCCTTGGGTTAGGTTGCTCAATATTTATTCTAAATATTTCCCTCTTTTTCTTTTTCATCTTTATTCTTTTATTTTTGCACAAAAACATGCTAATTATCTATATTTACAAACATGCATGCTTTTGCTAACTTTTCCTATTTACACATATCTACATGCATTTGCATAGGTTTTTGTAGCTAAAATATAAGAATAAAGAGTGATGAATGGGTATTCATCAAGACCTTCAAAGCACGGCTCATAACCATGAGCTACACATCGAAGAAAAGACATTGCTTGCAATGAGACTTGCTCTTTAGTGACCATGCCTATACCCATCAGAATATTATTAACTATAGCTACACAACTTGACTTTTGACATCTTCAAGATGGAAGTCAAGAATGCATTCCTCTATGAATACCTCTCCTAGGACATTCACATGAAGTAGCCCCAGGGCTTTATGATTGAGTAAAGCAAGGTGTGCAAGCTTAATAACTCCATCTATGGACTCGAATAAGCTTCTTGTAGTTGGAACTTCAGATTTGATGAAATTTGGTGAAATTATAAAGGTTGTGATTTCAGATAGAATCTTGATGAACCATGTGAAGCTTAGTAGGAGTGCCATTGTGTTCATCGTGCTAAATGTAGATGATATCCTAATAATTTGGAATGATATAAGGAGAATAATAATAAGTGTTTTATAGTCAGGCGATTCCATACCTTGAGATATGATCTCAAGGATACCTCTTAGATATTAGTTCTAAAGTTGTTCAAAAGCGAAGAAAAGAGGGTATTGGGACCATCACATTAGTGGTACACCTTGGACATATTCCATTCTTGGAAAAACCCCAAGGAAGGCTTCCTTCCCTTAAGACATGGTACTGACCTATCTGAAGGGATAACAACTCAAAGAGTTGAGTAAGTGAATGCTAGAACTGCTTGCCCTTGTGCATCGGTTACGAGAAGTCAAGTATATGCTAAATGTGTACAAAAGCCATATGTTTGCCATGCAGTGGGAGTAGTTAACTGTTACTAATCCTACTATGGAGATAAAACACTTGATTGCAGCAATAACAATATCTTCAAAGATGACAAGACTATAGAGGTAGTGATCTTTAAGTCTTATCTTCAAGAGCTTAAGACTTTATATATGGAGATCTAAAAGGTCTTAACTGCGGATACCTTAGGAGATAGATATCTCAAGGAATAAGGGTATTCTGATAAGGATAATGGGAATTACATACTGGTTATAATAATTATCGAGTTGTAGTGTCAAGGACACTACATCTAACAATATTGAGTAATGGTTGCATAGATGCAACATTCGTATTGGATGCGAGCACTGTTACTTGGAGATATGCAAGTGTCGTAAAAGGACTTGGCATAGCCTCTCGAGAACAGAGTGGCTGATCAACTTACCTAGCTATTTTTCTAAATAGCCTATGATTGTCACATGAGCGAGGGTTTAAAGATTAGACCATTAATGGCTCTTTGGGCTAGTGGAAGATTGTTGGACATGCGATCCCATGGCAAGCCATTATGCAATAAATGTTATTGCAAATATTATTCTCTGATCTGAAATGAAGAATAATTAATTTACATAATAGGTCCCTTAGTACAATTAGGGTTATGTACCATGGCCATCTTAATGATCATACATCTGTGGATTCAATTATTAAATCATAGAGGCTGGTGCTTGGATGAATATCTAAAGAGTTAGGTTGAGGACTCATCTGGTACCATTAAATGATTATTAAGAGATGATCTCCAGCCTGAGTAGGAGATGGAAATCCCATCTCACTTGGCTGATATCTGACCGACCTCTTGATGCAGGTCCTCAACATGGGAATAGAGATTCTGAAGTGTCAGATTAGTTAGGTCAAAGAGTTGGCTTAACGAGATCGAGATAACCAAAGTCCTATGTCGTATGCTGTCACGATTTAGGCACACATCCTCTGAACGGAGACATATGTGTTACTATATGTATGAGTATGTACATTTGACAGACCAATAGGTTGATGACCTAACCAAGGTCTATACACCGGTGTGCTGGTGTGCATGCAAGGACATATGCTCAAAGGGATCATACAGGTTCATTTACCGAACCGGAAGACATGAGCTCACTCATGAGATATTGGGAAGAATCAAATTCCGTGCGCGATCGTCTCACTTGGAAGCTTTACTGAATTTGTAAGGTTTGATATTTGCTTTTGGAAAGTATATGATCAATACATAGGTATGATATATGCTTTTGGAAAGTATATGATCGATACCGAATCCCAATGATCGAATGAGAAACTTAATGATAACACCCTGAAGGAGACAATCTAAAAGAGATCTAAAACTTGGGTTTATTCTGGGTCTTCCAGTATGCAGGATGTACATGTGTTAGGAATACCTGAGGGTGATGTGATCATAAACGATTGTAACCATAACGCTTAATCTCGAAAAAGGTAGGAGAATAAGATGAAAGACTTGGAAGGACATAAGTATAAAAATATAAAGTTTTAATCGCAATAAAGCTGACAAGCATATTGATTTTGGAAGGGCACAAAGGCATTCTTATAATTATTATAATAACATTGTTTAGCTTATCTATACACCACTGCAATTTATGTATTTGCATTTACATTGATATAAAACTCATAATTAAGCACATGCCCTTGTATACAATACATCTAGGACTGTAAGGAAATTCTCAAGTTCGATGTTCGCTCAAATTCGACACACTAAGAACTCGATTCAAGTTCGGTTCATAAATAAACGAATCAAACCTGAATGCAAGTTTATGCTCGATTAAATAAATAAACCAAAGCTAAAAATTTTAGGTTCGCTTAAGTTTGATTCGTTAAAAGTTTGATTTATACACCTATTTACAAATCCCTTATATGAATAAATAAACTTTATTTCAAGATAAGTGGGTTTTGTCCTGAAATAAGTGGACTTAGTCTAGAGATAAGTGAATATTTATAGGAGAAGTATACTTATCTCAGTATAAACTATCCAAGATAAATGATCACATTGTGGTTAAAATATCGATTATCTAAAGTGCAGTACTTTTACCTTCCTTATCACTCAAATCAATAGAACAAGTATAAACCTTATTTATCCTTTATCTCTACCCTATTCTCTATCCCTCATTCCAAGCGAATGTAAAATATATCGTAATTATGAATTTTTTCAAAGAGAAGAATCCTTATTGATGTATTTTTTTCAAAAGATGAAGAAGTGTTAGATAAAGAAGATAAATGAACGAATAGTTCTTCTAATTATTTCTATTTCCTTTTCGTTTCTTCTCACTCCCTCTCATCAGAAAATCCTCAAGTTCGACATTTGCTTGGATTCGATTCGGTTACATAGAGGTTCGACTCGGGTTCGGTTCAAAATTGAATGAACCGAACCTGAACGCGAGTTTAGGCTCGAACAGATAAACAAACATAACCTAAAAATTGCAGGTTAGCTCAGGTTTGGTCCATTTACACTCCTGAATGCATTATCGGCATATATATACCTTTTCAGTCATGATTAGTGCCTTGTTTATGATCTTACCCATGATAAATGACAATCTTGAGTTTTTTTTTGCACGCTACCTGTTGCTAGCATGCATAATTATCATCATGACTATAGGCACAAAACACGATTACTTTCCATCCTTATTACAATGTTACCTCGATTTTTATACATTTTAGACATCATATCACTTCAATTTTCACGTATCCCTCTCCAAATAGAGAAGATTTGCAACAGTACCATGAGATATATATTTGTTTACTTATTTTGATAAATTCTTAAATTGTATCTCAACTTCATATTCATGTGGTATAAA